>CM053762.1:2459329-2538084 GCA_028658305.1 Pachyuromys duprasi | reverse complement strand
AGGCTGTGCTGTGGGGCGTGGGTACGGGCCCTGAGCTTTTCAGTCTTGTATCCACAACACACAGCAGCTGTGTAATAAACACATACAAGAACAAATAACTTGTAACAGTGATTTCTCACAAGTGGGAGAGGGGACCAGCTCATATGAAAGCACAGAGAAGAATCACCAGCGTGGGCTCAGCCTGTTCCTGATAGTGTGGACAGGTGGCATTGTCTACAGGTCACAGAGGACTGGTGCGGTGATAGCCCAGGAGTCTGACCTCCGTGTCTGGCCTTCACAGTCCATGGTAACTGTGTCTTCCTCCTTTTTCAGTGTGTTAGTTTGTCACCAATGGTGGTGACAAGGGACACAACCCCAGAAAGGCTGCACTATGGCACCTTCTCCAGGCCACTTGCACTGTGGTGATCTTTTGTCCATTTCCTGCAGACTATAAAACCAGTTCTCTACCAGCTTGTATCCCCGCGAGAAGAGTCTCTCAGTCCTTCTCTCCCTGCTCTCTCCTCATCTGTGTGTCTATCTCTCTGTCTGCCTGTCTGTTGAGAGGATGACATAATTTGTCTCCATTTTAGGCTCAGGGCTGACTTTAAAAGAAAAGTCCTCTGTCCCCCTGTCTGTGCATTCCAAGTGCAGAATTAACATCATGTGTCACAAATCCTGCTTTCATGAAAACTTTCTATTGGCTTACACCCATGTGTGCTCACTGTCTGGTAGGTACCCCACAGCAGTCTTTAAGCAATGCACAGGCATGGGTGACGGTGTCCCTGGAGGCAAGGTGAGACCCAGGGGAGCAGATGCATGGCTCTTTATACACGAGTTCCCAGGTTCTGAATCGCAGTAAGGTCCTGGCTAAACAAGAATGGGGCCACATCGATCCGCCTTTTTTTTCTTTTAAAGACATGATCTTTTTTCCTCTAGGACATTGAGTATCTCCCAGAGTTTCAGTATAGGGCAGAGATGAAGTCATTGTAGGTCTCAGAATCCAAGATGGCCCTTCACCTCAGGACCATGCTGTTTCCAAGTCTAAGTGTCTGCATTTTAAGATCTGTGATGGGGACTTAGAATCATGGCCTATCCTGGACAGGCTATCTGATGTTTTGTAACAGGTCCTTCTCTTGAAGATAAGCATGACTGGGCACCTTAGGAACAACTTCAGGGTTGGTCTGCCTGAAGGTAGATGACTCTGACCTATGGTCCTTTCCAACCTAAGCCACCATCCTGCAATTCCCATAAGCCACCCTTCATCTTTTCAAGGGGTGGACTAATTACCAGAAAGATTCCCTCATGGAGTACTGAGTTTGAAAGCTGGACTAGGCAGAGCACAGGCTGAGGGCTGCCATGTCTTGGGTGCTGGTCCTTGAATGACTCCTACAGACTCTCTTAGGCTCTCTGTACATTCTCTACAGGCTCTGTGACAGAAATTGCCTTAGAGATTTGTTTCTTCTTCCTGTGTAACAGCATCATTCCTAGGATAGGTTGTGCTCAGGACAGTGGGAATGAGTTGACTGTGACTCTCTGACCCATGAATCCCAGTCTTTAGGGTGAAACTTGAACCCACTGTGCTGCCTCTGAAGGCAGAATTAGCCTGAAAGTCCTAATGGATGTGGTTTCATTTTGTTTGTCTTGTATTGTTTAAACTACTCAGGACTCACAGAGGGAGGCAAGTACTATACCAATGTGACATGTTCCAAGATCCACATTCACATTTTCATGCTGCTGTCATCTCTGAAAATAAATTTGTGTTCATAAACATTTTATGTACTAGAGACGTCTTTTCTAAGCCTTCTCTTTTCTTCTTCACTCCAGGCCCTCCAATTTATACCAAACCAGAGCAGCCATGAATTCTGCCATACTAACCCATGACCTGGGTATGGTTTGGCCTGGTAGGCTGAAGGCTTCACAGAGCAGCTTAGGATGTCCTTCCCACCAGGACACGTTGGCTGATGCTGACTGTGAGACTGTATGGAGGTAGTGGGAGAGAAATCTCCCTTCACTTCCAGCTTCAGTCCCTACACAGTGGCCAAAAAGATAGCTAGAGAACAGCTCAAGACAAACAGATGCCGAGACCTGGCATGGCTGCCATCAGGTCCTCATAGCCCTGTCTAGGGCAAGTTACCATGGTCCTCATTCCCAGCCAGGACTCCTAGGCCACACCTCCACACTTTGTCTTCCAAGACAAAGAGAAAATAAAATCATCAGCCAAACATTGCCGCTTGACCAGTCTTAACGTGAGGCAGTGTTTTCAGATACAGATGTCATTGGCTGAAAAGTTCCAGACACGCTTGATCCATGGTTGCCTCAAGTGCACTTGTGTGTCCAGATCTGACCATTGACGACTATGGAGCGATGGAGCGTCCAAGAGCTTGTCTAATTGATTGCTTGGGCCTGGATATAGCTCCCCATTGGCCTCGGGAAGGTACTGGGTTTCTTTTAAGCTTTGATTTTGTGGGATGAAAGATACAGAGCTCTACCAGAGGCCCTGGCACCTGGAAGCTGAGTGTGGAGCCACCTGCGCAAGAGTAAGAACGGACAATAGCATGCAGATCAGGTGAGCGGGTCATACTGGCTGCTGTGAAAGATTTGGAACATCATCATCTCCCCTCACAGTAACCAGACCCACAGAAATGGGTGCATGGAACTAGAGAGGGAAGACCAATCAATCAAATTAGTAATTTCCCGCATGTGCAAAACTTGTGTGAAACGTGTCAGACTTCCTCCTTTCCCCCAGCCTCACTTCTAATGAGCTCAGTTAAACCCCTGATTGTCTGTGGCGTTTTTGTTAGTCATTTCCTGTTTTCTCTCTTACTACTAATACTAATGTACATCCCCATTACTTCCTGCCTAGACCATGGAGGAGTCCAGGGCCGTTCGAAGGCCATTTTTTCTGTTACCAGATAACATGGGTACAAAAAAATGTACGCAGGTTTGGTTTTAGTGCCGGTAGCATGACCTTCACCCCAGAAGCCGGGATGATGTCCTGACTTGGAATCCGTACCAATTTAAAATCCGTTCTAATTTACCCTGCTTCCACCTGTCACTCATCCTGTATCATTCCTCAGTTCAGAGGCAGCATTCTTCTAAGTTGGTTTTTTGTTTTGTTTTTTTCCAAGACAAGGTTTCTCTGTAGCTCTGGGTGCCCGGGAAGTTTCTCTGCAGACCAGCCTCTGCCCGGAGTGCTGGCATTAAAGGCGCATACCACAGCCGCCTGAGAGTTATTTTTTGAAGATAATATTTATTTTTATATTATGTGTATGAGTACTATGTCTGCATATGTGTCTGTGCACCGGATGGGTGCAGTGCCCAAAGAAGCCTTGTGTGCTGGGAATTGAACACAGGTCCTCTGAAAGAGCAGCCAGTGCTCTTAATTGCTGAGCCATCTGTCCAGCCTCACCTTGGGCTAGTGCATAGTAAACCGAGACGTGGTCGCCCTGGAGACGGTAACAGAGAGGTACAGCTAGAGCCCTACCCTGGGAATCACAGCACTGGCCCTCAGCAGGTCCTCAATGTGCTGTGTGCACACTGACCCCTCTGGGTGGAGTCTCACTCACCTCTGACAAATCTTTTCCCTTTTCAGCCACCAGCTCACAGTCTGCCAGGATTCTGTCCTGGGTTTTCTATGACAAAAAGCACCCGGCTGAAATATCTCTTTAAATCAAGATCATCGGTAAATCTAGTTTTCCTAGCAAGGAAATGTAAAGTACCTGTTTGGTAGTTCTTACTAAGAGTTCAGTACCAGCGTGTCATCAATGCAGAGAGGACTTGCCCAGTCAAAACCATTCCAAACAAGCGACTCTGCTTACTGTCCATCTAAACATTCATGTTGGACTGGTTTGGTGGCACATACCCATAAACTCAACCCTTGGGAGGCTGAAACAGGGATGTCACCAGGAGTTCCATGCCAGCCTAGGCTACATGGTAAGACTCCTTCTCAAAAACAATTTTGAAACATTCAGGTGTATGTTTCAACACTCAGGCCATCTAGACAGTGAAGTATGAGTGTCATGATAGTATTTTCAACCCAGCCTTTTGTGTTAACTTTCCATAGTGAACTGTCCTGTTCCATGGGTGTGTGAGGCCATGTACAGTGTACATTAGTAAGAGAGAAAATGTGAAATGACAAACATATAGCACCATGGATCAAGCGTGTCTGGAACTTTTCAGCCAATGACATCTGTATCTGAAAACACTGCCTCATGTTAAGACTGGTCAAGCAGCAATGTTTGGCTGATGATTTTATTTTCTCTTTGTCTTGGAAGACAAAGTGTGGAGGTGTGGCCTAGGAGTACTGGCTGGGAATGAGGACCATGGTAACTTGCCCTAGACAGGGCTATGAGGACCTGATGGCAGCCATGCCAGGTCTCGGCATCTGTTTGTCTTGAGCTGTTCTCTAGCTATCTTTTTGGCCACTGTGTAAGGACTGAAGCTGGAAGTGAAGGGAGATTTCTCTCCCACTATCTCCATACAGTCTCACAGTCAGCATCAGCCAACGTGTCCTGGTGGGAAGGACATCCTAAGCCGCTCTGTGAAGCCTTCAGCCTACCAGGCCAAACCATACCCAGGTCATGGGTTAATATGGTGGAACACATAGCTCCTCTGGTTTAGTGTAGAAATGGGGAAAAAACAAACAGATGACACAGTCATTGAATCTAACACTACTCCACACTGGATCTACACAATATACTCCTGCAGACTGCTCAGAAATAAATCTCATGTCCATTTTCTTTTCAAACAAAACCTTCATCGTTTATTAACAATGAAACATGCTACGTAAAGCCTCATAAATGACAATCTAGTTACATGGATTAAATAATATAATCATTTCTTATAATTTATATTAGTGCTTGACTTTCTCTTATTACAGCTTTTTAAAGATCATTTTTTAAAAATGTGTGTGTGTGATGACACACACCTTTAATTCTAACACTCAGGAGGCAGAAGCAAACATATCTTTAAGGCTGAGGAAGCCAGGTCCACTGGCAAGTTCCAGGCTAGCTAGGGTTACAAAGGAAGACTGTTTCCATTGAGGGAGAAAGAAAAAGCGCATGACTCAGTGAAAAATAAAGGGGGCGTAACTCTTTCTGGTCACTCTCTTTAAAAATACAGATAATACACTTCAGTGATTAGTCAATATATGTAGATTTAGATTAGAAACTACCAAATAAACTTTGGAAAAATGTTTTAAATTGAGCTCAAGTCAGATATGGGCAATTTCATTCAAAACTCTAGTTTGGATCTTCAGTATTTATTACATATACCAACAAAAACAATGTCACTGTTCCAAGTCCTAATTCAGTAATTTCTAGATGGCCTCATACAAACGTAGAAAGTACTGAACTCCTGTTCATAACATTATCCGTCTCCATGTGACAGCTTCTGCCAGCAGAACTGCCGCAGTAGAAAACATTCCCTGATGCACTCACAGCTCAAACATCACTCTGCACACAATGACTAACCACAAAGCAGTGCACACTCCTGCGCTGGGTCCAGTGAATGGCAATTGACTTCTTCCGAAAGTGGCTTTGGTTGAGAAACTCTCAGGTCACAGAGCCACAAAAGCCAAGAGCCAAGGTGGAGATGGTGTCAGCAGCAGCTGCAGCGGCATGGCTCGTTCTGTTCGTGGCATGGTTTGGGATGTTCCCTTTCCTTCGGTGGCAAGGCCCTCTGAAGGTTCAGAGAGCAGGATTCCACTTGGTCAAAATGTTCTCATGTCTTGCCAGATCTCCCACTAGGCTTGCTGTGACCAGAGGAACCGATCACACTTCTCAAGCATGCCTTGTATCAGCGCTCTGAAATTCCACAGAAAGAAACAAGAAATTCAATTGTTCTCATTCTTACTAGCAGATTAAAAGCTCTAAAGACTTAAGATGATTCAAAACTCTGGTTCTGTGCTCAAAAGACACAGGCTGAAACCAGGAGAGTGGGCTGGGGACATGATGACTCAGAGAACTGAAATGCTTGCCAGGCTTAGAGGAGGCCTCAAGCCCAGGGTTGGAATGGGAGAAAATATATGCAATTCTTACCTGGCAAAAGGCATTTAGACATTTAGAATAAGGTAGAATTCCATAACTAAACTAGCAACCTGAGTCTGAAAAGGGCAACGGACTTAAGTTATTTCTCCAGAGGGGACACCAGAACCTTCAGCACAACCGTTCATCCAGCATCAATAGTCGTTTGGAAAATGCAGCCAGCTGAGCAGCTCTGACGCAAGTCTCTAAAAACGTTTAAATCTGAATATTCTCAAATCCAAAAAATTCTGGAACCTGAAATATTTGTGTTCCCAGATGCATTAGTGGGACACTCAACCTGGTGCGGTTACCATTCTACTTAGATGAGGCATCTGGGATGCTCAAACTCAACAGAAAGCAGAATGCTGGCTGCCGGGTCTGGAATGAAGGCCTGGCCTGTCTAACAGCTCTGGCACATCAGTTCACAGAAGATGTACTGGAAACTGGCTGCTCAGCAACACGCATACACTAAATAACTAAATGTTCTGGACAGCAAATTTCACATGGTTTTGCTTTCCTTTTTTTTTTTTTTTTTTTAAGACAGGTAATTACTGCTATGCAGTCCAGGGTAGCCTTGAACTGCTGACCCTCCTGTCCCAGCCGCCCCAGGGCTGAGAGTACAAGTGTGTTTGGCCTGGCTTCTGTTGTTCCCACCATATCTATTTTACCACAAACAGCAAAAGGAAAACTTGAATAAAATGTGTGTGTCCATGTATATATAGTTTTGCCTTGTTTTTTAAACTGGACACAGGGCTTCATGCATGATAAATAAACGCTCTGTCATAAGCTACATCCGCAGCCTTTTTTCACTCTCTTTAGACAGGATTTCACTAAATCACCCGGTGTGTCTCTGAACTAGTAGTTCTCTGGCCTTGGTCTCCTAAGCAGCTAGCTTACAGACCTGGCAACGGCCATTCTTAAAACACTGAGGACACACAGTACTGGGACACTCACACTAACCTGAACAGTAGCTTGATCCTGATTATGAGTAAAACCTTACTTTGGCCTCCCTCTTTTACACTACAGTCAACAGATGTGTCTCAGCCTCCTCATGTGCTAGTGAGCACCTGAGACACGACTCTGTACTCCTGACTATCTCCCTCTTTGAGTGTGAGAGCCCACATGCCCAGGTGCCACCGAGTGATGACAGGCTGGCATTACCTCTGCCTTCTCTCAGCAATCTTCAGGATGTCACAGGTTTTGGTAAACTTTTCTGACAATTCAAGGGCCAGACCACACTCCTGCAGCAGTGACCAGGCCCGGTCTGGGCCCATGGCCTTAGCTAACAGGAGCGCCACACTCTCCACACTGAGGGGGGCGGGCCCATCACTGAGGCTTCCGTTTAGTGCCTCCTGAGGAGCTGGCCTTGTGCTCTTGTTCTGCAGTAGGTGCAGGAGAAGCTTCCATTCTTCCAAGGTCTCGGGGATCCACCCTGCACACAGAAACAACAGTGGAGTTGACCCAAAGCACGCAGGCTCCATTCAAGAAGCACCAGAACTGTAAGAACACTTAAAAACAAATACATTCACGAACAGAGCCTCAGCCAACAATAGCACACGCCTTCAATCCCAGGACTCAGAGGAGGCAGCGCAGGGAGATCTCTATTGAGTTCAAGGCCAGCCTGGTCTACAAAGTGAGTACAGGACAACTAGGGCTGTTATCCAGAGAAACCCTGTCTCAAAAAAACAAAAACAAAAACAAAAAAAACAACAACAAAACACCGGAAACAGAGTCTCCTCAGCTCAGCGCCAAATCTTCTGAACACACAGAATTAAAAATCATCCTTAAACTTCCCAGATTTGCGATGAGGAACACAACAGACACAACCTCCACAGGCCTGCAGCACTCAGGTTAGTTCAGCCTTAAATATATACATAAACCACTATTTACAAACTTTAAATATATATGTAAACCACTATTATAAACCTTGCTGAGTAGATGAAGGCAAAGAATAAGGAATATAGAATTGCAGGTGCCATTCAGAGCAGCAGAGAAAGGTTCTATGAAGAAGCGACACCCGAGCAAAAGCTAAAGAATGAAACAGGCAGGAGGGAATATGCATGCAGTCTGCACGGCATCCACACTTCAAGTAGGTGCAAGCAGGGAAGGGAGAGAGCTGCACTGATGACACAGATGACACAGGAGATAATGTGACACAGCAAAGAACCAGCTGAGTTCTTAAAAGCCTACAGTGTGTTGGGTGGTGGCAGTGCATGACTTTAATCCCAGCACTTACTTGGAAAACAGAGGCAGCCTGGTCTACAGAAAGAGTTCCATGACAGCCAGGGAGAAATAAAGAAACCCTGTCTCAAAACAAGAAACAAAAGAGCCTACAGTGCACGTCACTGACAGTGTATAGCGAGGATAAGATGATATGGCAGGTCCATGGGAGCAACTTAACAATATGAGTGCCAGGGCTTTCAGCGAGGAAGCTACATTGCTCAGCTGTTTTTAAGACTTTATTTTGTGTGTGTATATGTGTGTGTGTGTTTCACATATGTGAGAACATGTGTAGGGGTGTCCACACATCCAGAAAAGGAAGCCAGAAAAGGAAGTTAAGAGTCCCTGGAGATGGAGTTATGGGCAAGTCTGATCCACCCAACATGGGGTGCTGAGAACCAAACTCTGGTCCTCTGCAAGAACTGCCAGTGCTCGTGCTTGCTGGGCCATCATGGCAGACCTCTTTTTTCGCCTTGCCTGGGCAAAGTGGGAGAGCTGGTCCTGGTGGTGCGGGCACCAGGGAGCTGTTGGGCTGACCCAAGCTATCACCCAGACCAAGATACAGGACTCTGAGCTAGCCCACCCCAACATCCACTCCATCTATGAACTGCTAGAGAGCATCCATCAAGGGGCCAGTCCTCAGCTTTGGATCTCCATGACACAGGGCAACAACAGGAGTTCTGAGACGAGTCCCAGTGAGGATTCAGTATTGACGGTGCAGCAGGAACCAGAGGCCTCGAACCAGACCAGTGACTCACTGCAATGAACAGGTCAAGTTGTGTGCGCAAAAGGGTATACTGTGGGTCACACCAGCTTACATGGCGAGATTTCTTTTCTATTCTTATTTTCTGTTTTCTTTTAGGAGAGATTGTAAGAGAAGAGGGTGGCTGTAAAGGGACAGGGGGATGAGCGGGACTGGGGTGCAGATGAGTCAATACAAATTTTCAATTAATAAAAAGACTTATTCTGGCTGTTGAAACAGAAAAAGCTTTAAAGTGGGCAATAATGGAAGCCAGGCATCCAGTTATCTCATTTACAACAGCATCTGGAAACAGAGTAGAGGGCTTAAAACAACAAGTACTCATTAAGCAGAAAAGATTTCACAGGATACCAAAGACCATAGTTTTCACAGCTGTCTAGAATTATGCAGACAACCACTAAAATGTCCACCTTTGCTTCCTGCAAAGTTGAGGAGAGACTTCCAGAACACTACAATGAAGAGTTCCCAACTGGGATTTACATACCATTGTCCCCTTCCATCAGGCTTATGTCATTCAGGTACACAATGTTGGTGAAGGCCTCTCTCCTCCTCTCCAGCTCCAGACATAGTGTAAGATACCCAGGCCAGAAACTTAAAGAGACAAAGTTGATGAAAGGAGTAAGTGCAGTGAATGTCTATCAACTGCTCTGCCATATTAGCCACATGGGTCATTAAAGCCTAAGGTAAAAGTGGATTCAAATTAAAACCCAGCGTTAACTTGCTGTTTTGTTTTTTTTTTTTATTCGACAGCTAGTATTTTATTCAGATAGCAGTCTCATTACAGTCTCAATGGTCCAAGAACATTCAAATAATAACTCTCAAATAAAATCAGATGTTAAAGATTGGTCTTCAAACATCATAGCCAATGATGCCACGTTTGCCTATGATCTCTCCGACATAAAACCACATCCACACCTCAGTGGCCACCAAACCATTCAGCATAGCTTCCTTAACTGTAAGCTGTTTGAAGCTACCAGTTTTAGCACTTTGAATTATATTTTTCAAGCTCCGAATAGCTGTAGAGATTTCAACAGGGGTAGGGGGAACAAGCTCAACCTTGGCATACTGCCAAAATGTGGCCAATCGAGGCTTAGAGTAAGTCACAGCAGCGTTCAACAGCCCTGGAGCCTTCTCCACAAAGTTACGAACTAACTTGGCCATGGTCTAAGGTGGAAGGCTCAACTTGCTGTTTTAAGATAAGTCTTTTTGTTTTGCCTACACGTATGTCTATGGACTACATATGTATCTGTTGCCCAAGGAGACCACCAGTGGGTCCTAGAGGCCCTGGAGCTGGCGTGGTGGACAGTGGTAAGTGGACCGTGAAAGCCAGGAATCACACTTGGGTCCTCTAGAATGCGCTCTCAACCCTGAGACTTATTTTTATATCATGCATATAAATGCTTATCTCTGTGTGTTTTCACATGATGTACATGCTCAGCGCCCCCAAAGGCCAGAAGAGGGCATCAGGTCTCCTGGAACTAGAATGATATCAGTTGTAAACATTTATGTAGGTGTTAGGAATTGAGTCTGGGTCCTCTGTAAGAGGAGCAAGTGTTCTTAACCAACAAGCCATCTCTCCAGCCACTAGAAGTAAGTTTTGCAATTAACTATTGGTGAGCGAATGTAGAGAAAACAAGTAGCAGAATAAGAGCCTACCACAGAGAGCCTCGGAAAGACTCTTCCTAGCAGGATATCAAAGCAAATATTTAAGAAACATAACCAACCCTTTGGCAATGTGCAGGGAATCATATGAAAGAAGGGGGAGTTACTATGACCTGGAGAGGTCAGGAGCTCCGCAAGGACCAAATATATCAGGGCACAGGGGTCTTTTATGAGTCTGTCTCTCCAACCAAGGACCATGTATGGATATAACCTAGAACCCTTGGTCGGCTGTAGCAAATGGTAGCTCAATACCCAAGTAGGTATACTAGTAAGGGGAATAGGGACTATTTTGGACATGAACTCAATGGCTGGCTCTTCGACCTCCCTGCCCCCTGAGGGAGGAGCAGCCTTGCTAGGCCACAGAAGAGGACATTGCAGCCATTCCTGAAGAGACCTGATAAGCTAGAGTTAGAGGGAAGGGGAGGAGGTCCTCCCCCATTAGTGGCCTTAGAAAGGGGCAGGGAGGAGATGAGGGAGGGAAGGGTGGGATAGGGAGGGAATGCAGAAGGGGGCTACGGCTGGGATACAAAGTACAAAAACTGTGATTAATATAAAATAAAAATGAAAAAAAATAAATACCACTATCCAGAGAAACGATTGTGTAAAAAAAAAATATATATATATATATATATATATATATATATATATATATATATATATACATACATACATACATACTGGGCAGAGCAGTAGAATATTTCCACTATCACACAACCTTTTACCCGACAGCCTTAATCTAGTGCATTTAGGAAACAAAGCTTTATGAACTTTGCAAGTAGTTTTGTGTTTTAATTTGTCTCCTTTATGTATGGGCTGTTTGCCGGGATGTATGTCTATGGACCACATGCATGCCTGGTCCCTGTGGGGGATAGAGGAGGACGTCAGAGCCTCTGGAACTCTGACGTTAGAGATGGTTGTGCTGAGAACTGTCAAACCTGGATCCTCTGGAAGAGCAGCCAGTGCTCTCACCCCCTGAACCAGCCCCTGCTTTTCAAGTTTTAACATTCAATACACAGAATGTATCTCCAAATCTCAACTTTTCACTTTCTCCTTGGTGCTCTCCCTAATCACCAACCCCTCAGCTTCTTCCTGCAGGCTTTCCCTTCTTGGGTAAGACACTAGATATAATCTCCAGAGAGTCTAAAAGAAGCCAGAGAGATGACTCAGCAGGTCACGGCACTTGCGGCCATGCTTGACAACCTGAGTTCAATCCCTCATACCCATGTGGTAGAAAAAGAGAAACAATTCTAGAAGGCTATTCTTTGACATCCACACAGATGACACGGCATGCACATGCCCCTCCCCAAAATCAAATTAAAATAAAACCAACTACTTATTATTTAAGTCCAAAAGGGTAGCTCATGACCTTTCCACCTGCCACCGGACCAGCCTCATACCTATTCATCAGTGAACAAATAGGTGTCACAGAGTTGCCAACACATGAACTCCCTCTAAGGGAGAAGATGAAGGTTCTCTAAAAATATCAGGTGTATCAGGTGGAGCAGAAGCCAAGACCACTAGACAGTGACTAACCCTCTCATCAGCAGTGTGGGCTTTCATCTCCGTACAGCTTCCCTCAGCGGGTCCATCCTGCCCTATGGCCTCCAGGGCTGACTCCCAATCTCTTCCCCTCCTGAACCCTTCACCAGGGAGCCTATTCGGATCTCTCCCTTCTTGGAAATCTTGTATTTACTGGAACCAGTCTGCAAATGATATATAACAGCCTGAAAAGGGGCTCTAAAAACTGGGGAGAGGGAGTACAAAGAACCCAAAAGGGCCATTCTCTCCTAACATTACAAGAACAAAATTACAGAAATTGCTGATGTTTACTATCACAACATGGGGCTGGAGAGACGGCTCAGGACTTAAGATCACCAGCTGCTCTTACAGAGGACATGGTTCCACCTCAGCACCCACATGGTGGCTCACGCCTCTCTGTAACTCCAGTTCTAGGAGACAGGATGCCCTTTTCTGGTCTCTGTGGCACACAGACATTCATGCAGGAAAAACAGCCAAACACGGACAATGAAAATGTTGGCACTTTTTCTTAAGGTGCATTTACATTTTAGTATCAAATTGAATCCTTACATAATAAAGCACACAAAATAAAGCAGGACCGTAACTAGGTTATTTCTGGATCCCAGTCTCCACACCAGCATAAGCAAACCTCCTCACTTACCCATAAGACCTACAGATGTCAGCCATTTTCTCTTTGGTTGTAAAGTCTGCAGGAAGTTTAACCAGAAGAAAGATCAGCTGACTATAACCCCAGGAAAGCAAGTGTGAATGGGGCCTATGAAATGAAAGAATACAGCAAGTTAGGTAGGAAATAAACTCTATATAAAGTACTTTGTAGTCATCTAACAGGTAGACTATAGCTGAAGCATATTCCATTAGTATAGTGTCCAAATATTTTGCTCTTAAAAAACTAAAAAAGAGCCACTTTTAACTTGCTCATCTTGAAACGAAACAAACAAAAGACATTGGAAATAGGGCCTGAGGGTGTAGCTCAGTGTTAGAGTGCCTTCCTAGTAAACAGGTTCTGTGTTTAATCCTAACACCAATCAAAACCTTGATGCCACCACTCACAGGCACTCTGTATCATTCTAGGCTTTTTTCTGAGGAGTTAGTCAAATAAAATGGGTATTTGGCAGGAAGCAGTGCTTTCAAAAGTGCTTCCTTTAGAAGAAAATACAAGGACTGTTTCTGAATCACATACTAGTGTTTTTTTCTTTTTCCCAGATTCTATTTTTTTCAAATCCTACTGGTACATTCACAAATTAGTTGACATGTTTTTTAAAAGAAAACACACATACACACAGTTTTATTTTTAAAAGACAGGCTAATCCTGGGGTCACTGTGGATCTACCAAAGAGCTGCAGGGAGGCCAGTTTAATTCTTTGAAGTTATGTGCAAATTTTTACATGAATGTGCATTTTTCTGAATGGAATTGTGAGATTCTTCTAGAGTTTGTAAGCTCACAGTGTTCAGAAGCACTAGGATTTACATGGGTATGTGATCTCATTGCTCCCAGTACTTGGTTAAGTTCCTACTGCTGTTCCCAAACTAAGCAATTCTACTTAGAAGACTGTTTACCTGGGATGTCCTTCCTCATCCACTGTACTTGTGCTTGGCGGAGCATCATGGGACACTGCCAAAAGCAGCCAGTCAAGTCTTAAAGATTCTGGTTGTAGAAGAAACTCAAGGAAAGATGGCCTGAGAGCAAGTTGGGGAGAAAAACCACTAATCTTCATGAAAAAGAATACAGTGTGGGGATGAAAAGAAAATAGTTAGGGGACAGCTGGAAATCTCCTCCACCATAAACAACTAGAAAAGCTCACGAGGGCATCAGTCTACTAAATGACCAACCAGCTGTAGATGATAAGGAAAAAGCTAAGGGGGGATAGGGGACCCCATGTGGCAAACAGAAAGTTTCCAGTCTAATAAGTAAATGGGAAACGAGAGTTCACTGCTATGGAGAGGAGGAACGATGAAGCAGAAACAGAGCCTCCCTCAAAAGTGGCGCTGCCGCAATGGAGAGCACTGGCTGGCAGGGGCGGAAAAGCTTGTCAGCTTTAGCCGAAGCCCTAAGGAGTCAAGAATTTGCTTCCTTTTTGAAGATTATTTTGTATTTTCTATATGTGTCGCCTGTCACAGGTTTGTACTACCCTGAAAGGTCCCTCAAGAGGCCATCAGATCCTAGAACTAGAGCTGCAGACTGCTGTGAGCTGCCATGTGGGGGCTGGAAAGGCAAGAGCAGGAAGCGTTCTTAACTGCTAAGCCAGCTCTCCAGAACAAAGGACTTAATTTTACACAGAGAACCCGAGACCCTCTCAGAGAGCGGAGGTAAAGTGTGGTACGTGTGGATCTGTGATGTGCTGCAGGGGTGATGGGGATTAAAACTGGCCAAACCCTCATCTTCCACAGCAATGAAAACATGACAGCTGGCGAGAAAACTGAAGCCGTTCTCCACCTAACGTAGTAGAGACTACACAAGCTTCTCACCACTGATCCTCAGGCCTGGATTTCACCAGACTGTCTAGATAGGCCAAAAACTGAGCAGGGTGATGACGGCAAAGCTGTGCGATGTCCGAAGGAGAGAGGGAAGGATAGAACTTGATGAAGGCTCGAAGGGCAGACTCCCCAAATCTGTCATACAACCTGCATTCGAAAACAGAGCACATCAGTTTCCAATTTCAATGCCAGAACATGGCTTGGTTATACCTCAGTATGTCATAAGAAATAAAAACAAATATTCTAATAAGAAACTGTACAATATGCAAACGAGTCAAACTTTAGATCCCAAGCCATAAAAACACTGCAGATGTTTTGGTTCCCACAAACAACATACATGACAACCTACCGGGCGGCAAATGCAATCAACAAGGGACTATCAGAAGGGATGGCGCCATCCAGCAGCTGCAACCCTGCGGACAGATCTCCTTCTTCCAGCTCCACGTATGCAGGATTAGAACTTGCCACTTCTGAAAAGGGAAGCAGAGCCTTTCCCTTCACCTTTTTGCTGCAAACATTCTTGGACACATTCATTCAACAGTCTTTATCACACGCTACTGTCACCCACTAGGGCTAGGTCCCAACATCTGTTAAGCTCAGCAGGCAACAAAAACAAAACCTACCATATATAATCTCAACATTCAAAGACCACAAAGTCAAATTGGGAAACAAAACTCACTAGGATGTTTATTTTTGTGTATGTGTGCTGCTGTTCCTAGAGGTCAGAAGAGATCACTGGATCCTCTGGAGCTGTAAGCCATCTGATGTGAGGGCTGGGAACCAAGCTCAGGTCCTCTGAAAGAGCAAAGCACTAGCACCTAACCACGGAGCCTTCTCTTCAGAGTCACTGACATTTTCAGAGGGCAAAAGAGCAAATAGTGACTATAAAAATGACTACCGTGCTTTAAAAAATAGGTTTCTCGGGTGTGCGTGCGTGTGTGTATATGTGTGTGTACGTGTGTGTGTGTATGTGTACAAGCCACATCTCTATTTTCAATGGCAAACTGTTCAGTTGCCCATATCACCTTGTAGAATTAAATTCAGTAAAATTAATTTAAAAATAGTTGACCTTAAAAAATCAGCACTCAAGCAAATACTTATCCTAAGAAAGAAGAAATGACTTTTGGGAGCAGCCAGAAATCATTTACAGCCAAACTTAGTGAATGAAGTAAGTGGCAATCTAGTTAAAAACCTTTTCAGGAAGCTGGGTATGGTGGCACATGCCTTTAATTCCAGCACTTGGGAGGCAGAGGTAGGTGGATCTCTGGGTTAGAAGCTGGCCTGGTCTACAGAGTGAATTTGAGAACAGCCAGGATTGCACAGAGAAACCCTGTCTCAGAAAAAAACAATCAAAACAAAACAAACCTTTCCTGATTTAAAAAAAAAAAAAAAAATCAGGCCTGGTGGCTTAAAGCCTTTGATCCCAGCACTCAGGAGGCAGAAGCAGGTGGAGCGCATGAGTTTGAGGTCCAGCCTGGTCTATACAGTGAGTTCCAGAACAGCCAGAGCTCTATAGAGAGACCTGTCAAAAAAAAAAAAAAAAAAAAAAAAGAACAAAGGAAGAAAGAAACGAAAAAGGAATGAAAATAAAAAGGGTATAATTCTGAACTTAAGTAAATGAGGTTTTTTTCCCCAGTAGTTTTCGATGGTCATGAAGACATATACAAAGAACAGTTTCAGAACCTGCCCTCCATCAGGAAAACACTCACTCAGCTGGTCCTGATGTGGGGAAGAGCTCCCCCGGTGCCGGCAGGAGAGCAAACTGGCGCAGTCGCTATGATGTCAATGTGGAGCTCTCCCACACAGCTGGAACTACGTCTGCCATAGGAGCCGTCTACACCACTGTTGGGGAATTCATCCCAAGTCAACATGCCAAAGAAACCTGCTCTCTTGTGTTGTGGCTGCAGTGCTCACAGCAGCCAAGAAACCAAACAAGCCTGTATGTCTATCAGCAGATGAGTAGATTAAAAAAATGATGCATATTTAGATGGAATCTATGTAGTCATAAAGGAAAACGAAATCATGATGTGCAGGAAAATGGATGCCACTGGAAATAAGCCAGACTCAGAAAGACAAATGTCACATGTTTTGTCTTACATGGATACAGAGAAAATAACAGAAGAGAACTGAAGGAAAAAGGCATCAGCTGCAAAGAAGAAAAAGAAGGCAGGACACGAATGAGAAAAAGTATAATGACACAAATATGAAGATGCCACGAGGAAACCCCTTACTTTCTATGATAGCCTAAAAAAATGACTTTATTATCAATGTGTGTTTCTATGTTCGGGGCAGGAGTGCATGCCACAGGATACACGTGGAGGTAAGAAGACAAGTGTGAAGAGTGTTCTCTCCTTCCATCTCTGTACAGCGAGTGCTTTTACCCTCTGAGCCACCTCTCTACTCCCCAAAATTAAAGATAAAACTAAACAACTAAACACATCCTTCATAACTGAAACCTCATCAGGTAGGGTGGCACCTGCCTGAAACCAGTCTTTATCTTCTTAAAAAGGAAGCATTTGCCCCCACACTGCTTCCCATTTGACTGCTGCAGGCAGGAACGTAAAGAGCTGGAGACATGAGGAAGTTTCACCCTGGGGCCCCCCAAGCTTCAGCTGTGCCCTACATGTGCTAGCAGTAGCACTGCAGAAAGAACTACCACCACACTCACAAATTTGTCTGCCAGTTTCTGGGGATCAAGCTTGAACATGATCACATGATGAGAAAAAAGACACAATTTAAGTTAGAAACACTGTCAAACATTCTATTTGAAAAGAAGTATCTTACTTCCTATTTCACATAAAATACTTATGATTTAACCTGCTATATGTGAACTGAAGCAGAACTGTAACTGTATATACATTTTTAAAATATTTTGTATTAATATATGAGCACTCTGCTGCACCTGCATGCCAGAAGAGGGCATTAGATCACTTCATGAGCCACCACGTGGTTGCTAGGAATTGAACTCAGGACTTCTGGAAGAGGAGTCACAGCTTTTAAGTGCTGAGCCATCTCACCAGCCCTAGATGCTAGGAAGCTAAAGTACCTTTAACATAGATAATCTGCAAGTATGGATACCTATGGCAATTCACTTTGAAGAAACTGTTTAAAATCTCAATTGCTGGAGACAAAAAGGAATCTGCTTCTCAGGCAGATTACCGAAGGGAGGGCGACCTCAAAACCAGGGTAACCAAGCAGAGGAGGGAGCAACACATGCCAACATGTCTGGCAGCTGGCATGAGCTACAGCCCAGCCTGAGCAGACGTGGCTGGCTGTGCAACACAGACCTACACACTCTCCATCCTCCTGCACACAAGAACTGGACAGTGCCTCCGTTTCTTCTGCAGTTAGGGCGTTCTGGGTGAAGGGATGCTCACCAATGTCACGTGAGACAAGACTGGTAACCCACGGCCAGGTGGCACTCCCCAGATACAAGAAGCCAGCCACGGCCATGAGCCTCAGGGAAGGAGAGCTGAAAACACTATAATGAACTTCAAGGAACTTCCTGGTCTCCACAAAGAAGAGAGCCGCCCACTGAGCGAAGGCACAGCTCTCCCAGACTCTTGAACAAGCAAGAAATAAAGTGTGTGTCTGAGCTGGACTATGATTGTAGCAGTCTAGCCCGCCCAGCCGGCATCTCTGTGCCTCTGTCACCTCATCTGAAACAGAGTCAGCACCATCTACTCCAGAGTCTGGCACAGAACGCAGTTGCCACATTCTGTAGCACACTGGACGCACAATACACAGTCTGCTCTTTTGTTAGCCACTGAAAGAATTTGTTTCACCTTCCATATCTGCACTCTCAAACATCTTACTTTTACCCCACCTGTTCCAACACTGCTATAACATTTTCTGAATGTCACTTTAAGAAAAATAAAAACTAATTTCTTATAATACAGTAGCAAAATAAGTCAATGAGTAGGAAACAGGACCATTGAGATGGCTCAGAGGAAAAAGATGCTCACCATGTAGTCTGACACCTGAGTTCAATCCTGAGGACCCACAGGGCGGAAGGAGAGAAGTGACTCCAAAGCTGTCCTCTGCGCTCTACGATTGTGCCATGATACACACACATGTATGTAAGCATTCACATGGACACACGCATGCACACACTGGGCTGGAGGGGTGGCTCAGCAGTTAAAGCACTTGCTGCCCTTGAAGAGGGCATTGGGTTTGATCTCCACCCACATACAGGAGGAGGCACACAAACCACCTATAACTCCTGCTCCAAGGGATCTGATGTTCTCTTTAGGCTTCTTCAAGCATGCATACAGCACACATACAGAGAAAGAGGCACACATACATACACATAAATACAAATAAATATTTTTTTTAAGAGAGCAAGTAGGAAACAGAAGGGAAGGCTGGCCAGAACAGATGTGTGTTTTCTATTTCAATCTTTCGTCAAGCTCCCACAGCATAACATACCTCTACATTTGGCAATGCCACCTGGTAATTACCTTTCAGTCCGTCCATAAAAGTGTCCCAGACACAAGGGCTGTTGGTGTAACTCAGCTTGATACTATCCTTTGCTCTTTTTAAGTCCAGGAGGAAAAAGTATTTCTTAAGGAACTGACAGGCCAGGGTTTCAAGAGGGTGCTGCTGTGGACCACTGTCCACATGTCCTCCTCTGCTTTCCACCGCTGAGGCCAACACGTTCAGCTCCAAGCACAGCATCGTCAGTTCTACCAGGTCCTTCTGAAGGCTGTTTGCTATGGTGCATGGAGGACACACTCGAAAACCGCCGCCCGGGGGCTCGCTACGGCTGCTCACAGAGCCACAGGCTGTTTGACCGCCAGCTTCTTCAAGGCCTAAAGAGACCACTTTTTCTTTTTCACTATCTTCATCTAGTATTCTCTTTTCTGGCTCGTTAAGGAGGTGCACATCCAGGTTCGATTTCACAGGTAGATTGCTAGTATAGGAAATGCCAACAAAGTCCTCCATGGCAAATGTTCTTTCTAACTGAGGAAGCCACTCTTGTAAAACTGTTCTTAGTGACTTGGGTTCAAACAAAACCAGAGGGTCCAGTAACTTGGCCCTGTAAGAAACAGATGAATGTAAAAGTTGCCTCATTTGCTTTTTAAAAACAGATTATTTCAGTTTAAACAAATTTATTGGTAAACCACACTCACCTGGGATAGATGTTGCTTTTGAGCTCTTTAAGTGACAACTATCCCAGCAAGCCAACAAGACACTGGAGCACATTACTGATTACTGAACATCCACTGTGAATAAGGCTGCCTCTGACCCAGACAGTCAGGACCACTACTGACGCTGTCCACAGGCCACCCACTTGCTGGAAACCCTCCACACTCACATTGCTTCCGCTGTCACGCCTGTGAGATCTTGAAGCCTGTCTTCTTCAGGAGGCTGACTAATTGCTTTCTCCCTAGGAAAGCATGGAAAAGAAAGAATACTATTCATAGGCGTTAGGGACAAGCAAAGCTTTCCTAGCCCAAGACTTCTACTGCTTACCAAACGGCAAGTATGTTACATGCTACACTGACTTAGAGAACCTTTTTCCCCATTATCTTCATCAACTCTTCAGTTCTAATTCATCAAGCAATGACACATCTTAGTGCTGACAGGCCAGACAGTATTAATGACCTCAAGTTACAAGCTAGTCAGAAGAGCTAGGACAAGACCAAGATGTTAGTCATCTCCTCTTAATCTATCACTTCTCTGACATTCCAGGAATGTGACAAGATGACAGAGAAGAAGAAAAGTGAATGAGACATGAAACCAAAACTCTGTCTCAATGGAGTTAATTCCTTATAAACTGTGGAATCTGCAGTTTCTGAGGCTGCAGCAGTCTCCAGGGAGCAGCATCATCCATACAAAGTCTGACAGTCCGGTCCATGGCTTCTCCACACTGGCAGTTCTCCTAGCTTTCCAGACTCAGACACAAGGCTTACTCAGGGTCTTCCTCCAGAGGGCACGTAACTGCATTCACTTCCTCTTCATGTGCTTGCTCGACATCCTTGGACTCAAATGTCTCTTTCAGCTCTGGACTTCCATGAAGGGTGCCAATTTTCTCAGTAGTTTTACGCACAAAGCTAGAAACACTGGAAGTCAAATACCAAAAAGTAACATGAAACCATATCAACACTGTCAAGGGTTGATATATAACAGTGGTTATATGTTCCAGCTGCCATAGCACTTGCTTCTGACGTTTCTATGTTTCTATTATGCTATAGGCCAGCTTGAACTTAATAACAAGACAGACTCTGCCTACAGCTAATGAGCACACTTCTCTGATCACCCACACTTCACATGAGGCTCATATAAACTTACAATAAAGTGATTCTTTGTGTATAAAACTGTCCTGAATCTGGGAAGTAGTGGCACACACCTTTAATCCCAGCACTCTGGAAGCAGAGGCAGGCAGATCTCTGTGAGTTCCTGGCCACTCTGGTCTACAGAGTGAGTTCAAGGACAGCTAAAGCTACACAGAGAAATCCTGTCTCAAAAACACAAAAAAGCAACAATGACAACAAAACACTGTCCTGAATAAGTCATCGCTAAAGGGAAGATCTCTAATCCAGTTGTCTCTGCAACATAATGTCTCCTTCAGCTCAGGCAAGTTAAGTGTGTAGCCATCAGCCACTTCCTAGTCAGAGAACAAGGAACTTCTTCATGGAACTTAGCTCCCAACTTTTTACAACAGACCTTCTACCCAAGAACAACGTGTACCTAGCAGAACTTGGGAAGTAGCTGGGCAGAAAATATATCTTCTCTCTCATTCTCAGCACCCAGACTGGTTTCACATATGAACTAGAAAGAATTCTCAAAAATCTCCAATTCTTCCAGATATGGTTGTATACACTTTTAACCCCAGCATTCAGAAAGCAGAGGCAGGTGGATCTCTGTGAATTTGACGCCAGCCTTGTCTGGCATCTGCCAGCCCAGTCTGGCATATATATGGAGTACCATGGCAGCTAGAGCTACATAGTGAGGACATGTCTCAAGAAGGGGGGAGAATCCTCCAATTATGACCCTTTAAGTGAAAAAGGATCAAGAAATGACTAAACGTCCAGCAAGACACCTTGATTCTCAGTGGTTTGATTCCCAGTACCCACATGAGGGCTCACAACCACCTGTAACTCCAGTTCCAGGGGATCCAACACAGCCTAGCCTCCACAGGCACCTGCACACACATGCTACACATAAACTCACACAGCCTCACACACATAAATACAAACATAAATCTTCACATACACAAAAAAGACTAATGGGCCAGAGAGATGGCTGAGCAGGTACAGGCACTTGCCACCAAGTGTGACAGGATGAGTTAGATCCCCAGAATCCACACAGGAGAAGGAGAACTGACGAGACAAAATTGTCCCCTTCCACGTGGACACACTATGGCACACACGAGGGACGAAACTACAATATTTAATTTTGCTACATGTGGTGTACAGGTTTCATCTACAACTTACATACTAAGCTACACAAAGAGGACCACTTCAGTTCCCCAGGGTTGAAAGGAGAAATTAGCAGTTTATACTAACAGTTTATTAGAGAAATACATTGAGATCTTCTTTTATCATTTAAAATCTTTTCCTTCTCAGTATGTCACGTGGCAACTGAAGCTAAGTGAGAAATGGAATCAGATGACGAGACTGCCTTGCTCACCTTTCTTTGACAGCCTGGAGAGACACGAGGGGGGATGGAGAGCGAAACGGCAGTGGAATGCTGAAGGGCAGGAAAGCTTCATTCCTCTCTATCTCGGACACCTCTGGACTGTGGAAAACACTGTCTAATAAGTAGAATCAGGGAAAAACAAACATCTAATCACATGGAAGTTTTTTAAAGAACTAAACAAATTCAGAAATAAATAAAGCAAAGGAAATGAAGGATTCAATACCAAAATCATAACTGATCCAGATACAAATGAGCACAGAACACAGGTTTATGGGATGCATGGATGGTCCACATGAAACACTGAGCCAGGTACCTTTATTCAACTACTAACCCTGAATCCCCACAAGCCACAAAGGTAGATTAGAGTGTCTACTAATCTCTTCTCAATAGTTCAGTCACAGGAATGCTGGAACATTGAAAAGGGAAGGCAATGGCTCCCAAAACTGAAGCCATCTTTCATTCCTGGTGGAAAATAATGTGGTTAGTGAGGTAAAATTCTTCATTATTTTGGCTAATGCTCTGTCTTAACCTGTGTAGCACTTTTTATGCATGACACAAATTAGGCACTTTACAAATGTTAGTTCAAACAAGAGGTTAAAGAGCAACCTACACATCACCAACTTCTAGTGGCCAGCAGATCTATAGTTAGCTAGTCTCTACCATGGAGAAACTCTCTGCAGATTATCCTGTCAATTCACAGTGAGCAACTGTTCCTCATCAGTGACTAACAAGAGACACTCTCATCACCTTCATGTCTGCTAACACCACAGTTCTGCTCTGGCTGCTCCTCTTCCTGGTGTGAGGCAAATTCTTTAAGTCTCTCATCTTCTGAGAAGGTCTGGCTGTGAAGGGAGCAAGAGTCTTCATCGGACTGACTGCCTCTTCTACTACTGATGATACGGTAAATACCAGAGTCCAAGATGCTAAAACTTTCCTAAAAATGAAAATAACTCCCCTCAAAATCAAAGTTCTCCCACGTAACACAACACTGCCTTTCAGAAGGATGATAATACCAGAGCCAAAGGTCAGCACCAACAGCTGCAGCTCCTCAGCACACACTAGTGAAGAGCGGGCAGCTGGCATGGGTGTCGGATAAACTAGATACCGTGTCTCCCAGCACAGTGCTCAGCCTGTCCTTTGGAAAGCAGGCGGTGAGAGAGGGGGTGGATGAGGCAGTCCTGAGCAGCACTGAGAGCTCAGATAACATCAAACATCTCAAGTCACAAACTGAAAAGCACCTCACTAAATAGGAAGCTATGCGAACAACTTGGGAACAGCAAGCAGTAAATAGTGACAAACAAATGTAGCTTCAAGACACACCTGATTTCCCCACTGTTCGGCATGGAAGAAGGCTCCTCTGCTCCATTTTGGATTCTGAATGTGTCCATATATTGATACCCAATCTATGGTGCTACTGGGGGGTGGTAAACCTTTGAAGTGGGGCTCAGTACCAGGGTACTGTGTATGCCTTTGAATGAGATACTGGGACCCGATCCCTGCCTTCTTTCCTTCTTGGTACCTGGATGCTATTAGGTGAACAGCTTTCTTGTTCCATGTTCTCCTTGCCAAAGGCCTAATGGACCTTTTAATACATGGACCAACCATGTATTACACCTTCTCAAATCACAGTTTGCACCCTTCCCTTTTTAAAAACTGACATCTCCAAGGCACCATCCCCCCGAAAGAGTACTACATGGAAAGCAAAAAAAAAAAAAAAAATCCTTGGACTCACTAAAAAAACTCTTAAAAGAGTCACTGAGCTGGCAAATGGCTCAGGGGTAAAAAGGGCACCTGATGCCATATATGACAACCAGAGTTCAATACCCAGAACCTACAGGGAGGAAGCAGAGAACTGATCCCTGAAAGCTGTCCCCTGACATTTGTACTTGCTCACGCGTGCATGCCGTCCTCCCTCAACACACACATCCTGAACAACTAAGTTAAGAAAAGCACTTACATGTGAGGAAATGGAGCTTCTTCTACTACTGCAAGCTGAGTCCAAAGGCTCAAATTTGAAGATCAATTCATCCAGTTGAGAAATTAGTTCACTGTGAGTTGTAGGGTCCAGCTGAGATTTCAAATGCTCCAATTTATCTGCGGTCAATGTTTTTCTTGCCTAATAAAAGGATAAGAAACCACCAACAAAACAGTTTACTGTTTGTAACTGCATCTATATCCAAATAGCCAATGTACTAACGGTGCTCCCACAACAATAAGCCTTCACAGGTGTTTTAAGAAAGCTTAGTAAGCTAGGAAGATTTAATGAGAACATATTATATACTAAGAACTGAGAGTTACCATTACATATAATCATTCCCTTAAAGCAAGCTCTGAAATTAAAATATAGTTCTAAGTTAATATAATTTTTTTCCTTTTTTTTTTCTTTTTTCTTTTTTTTTTTTCCCTTGGTTTTTCAAGTCAAGATTTCTCTGTGTAGTCCCGGTTGTCCTAGAATTCACTTTGTTGACCAGGCTGGCCTCAGAACTCACAAAGATCCACCTGCCTCTACCTCTCAAGTGCTGGGTCTAAAGGCATGCACCACCACCACCCACTCTAATACTTTCTTAAAACCAAAAATACACCATCTTCATTACCCTTCACCCACCCTCAGATACATCTGCCATGATTTCTTTGAAGACTTTAACTCTACATGTGTAAGTCACACAAAAAGGTTAATAAGATAAGCAACTTTATAGCAATCCATAATGAACATCCACAGGTACACCTTAACTCACTCTGCTGGTAATGATGGAATTTTGGAAGAGACAGCATGTGCGAGCAGCTAGGTCCCACAGGCCTCTCCTCAACAGGCGTTCCACACAGCGCTCCACGGATAACAGGGAAAGATGGGAGACTTTCCCATTAAAGTGTAAACAAAACAACTCATTCTTGTAGACAGCTACATCCTGAATACCTAAAAACAAACAAACAAAGCCACAAAGACAGGATATTAACCAAACAGCCCTTACTGCATCTGTAAGGCCTGGCTGGGAATGCAGCTTAGTGACCCGGTACTTGCTTGGAATATACAAGGCCCACACTTGATCCCCAGCAGCAGAAGGAAAAATCCTACCATTTCTACATCACCTACAATCATAATTATACAGTGAATAATATTTGGCTGAATGAAATTTCATCTCTTTTTATACTTGTACTTCAATAAAGAAATCATATTTAGATACTTTTCTAAGGTTAGAAAACAAAGCACCACAGTTCCCTGATCTAAAACCCTAAGTTTAAAATGCTATTTCCTATGAGAAGGAACTGGGAGTGAAAAACTGGGCAATATGCTTTGGGCCAGACTGTAACACTCCGCAGAGTTACAGCCTGGAGTTCCCACAAAGAGATTTTAACAAGTACATAAATGAATGATCATGCACAAAGAGATAGCTGTCCTGACTAAACACCTTGAAAAAATGTAACTATGTGGATCACTAATGACCCCTCCTTTCTCTCTCAGGAGAAAAGACCCCAAAAGGCAGAATCGAGGAACTGTCTTACCAGCAATGCTACATTTTCCTGTATCCCTGGTTGTAACCACGAGTAAAGGAACTGGTTTTCTCTGTTAGTCACACACAATGAGTATTCCCTGCATTTTCAACTTCTCACATTATAAAACTTCTCACAATTAATTTTCACATACAATTGTGAGACTAAAAGTTACCTAAGAAAGAAAAATATAATTACCCTTGACTTCACTCCAAAGAAGAACTTGAACATTCTGAGGAATGAAAATATAAATTCCGTTTTCTGTCCAAGTCAGCACACAGTGTTCACTGGAAGAAAAAAAATAAAAGACATAAAATAATGACAAAAAAACAATTAAATAAGCACAAACCTCAGGTTCACTAGAGCACAGAAGTTTAGCACTCCCGGGACTCAACCTCTCATTGGCTATCTAAGTAAAATAAGACTGTGCAAGAAAATACAGCGGCGACCCAAGTGAGCAAGCCTTACCACCTCCTTCCTAAGCCCAATGAAAACACAGCATCAAATGATACCAAATTGGGAAAATTTAGACACAAACACAAATAGAAAAGGACATGCTTATTAAAAGGGATTTATGTGACACTTGATTCAACTTCTCCGGCATAATACAGACACTCGTTTAGACAGACCAGCCACTTACAGTGAATCACCTCAGGAGTCTCTGTCAGGAAAGGCAATATTCTGACTTCAGCAGTGTGTGTAGGTGACAAAGGCTGAGAACACCTGGCCATACCAGAAGTATTATGAAGGGCTCCAGCTATATAATCTAATGAGTCCCATCAAGGTAAAAGTATTACTTTATTTTGTCAGAGAGATGAAATAACATGCCAGGGCCATTCAGCAAGAAGGTTCAAGGCCTCACATTTAGACTGGGGAGTGCAGTTCCAAAGCTGAATCTTATCTCTGAATTTCAGAGAACCTTTCTCCCTCAAACTCATTAATTCCAGAAATTCATTCCCTGTTTCTTGGGGTCCTGATTATTATTTTCTTTATTGAATTCTCAAAAAGTAATAGATTCCTTAACTACCACAACCACCGATCCTTCATCATTTGACCTCCTTACACAGACACACATACAGGCAAGTGCACATGAGATATCAATCAATCAATCAATCATCAAAATTAATAGTAATATCTGAGTCTTCAAAGAAACAAGAAACTTCCACCCACTTCAAGGAAGGAAGAGAAAATAAATAACCCAGAGGCTAGAAAGATTGAGCCATTGAGCCAATGGTTAGGAACATTTTGTTCTTCCAGAGGACTCAAGGTCAGCTCCCAGCACCCACACCCAGCAGCTGATAACCACTGCCAACTCTAGCAACAGAGATCTTCTGACCTCCTCCAGTACCCCCCATGGGACAGGTATGTACACACAAACACACACACATAAACACACACCTAAGTAAAATGAAGAGGAAAGAAATAGTAGCTTGATTAAATGAAGGTGATAAAGGAGACTTAAGAACCCATGCTTATAATTCATATATTCTTCATCCTTCTGTTCCTTCACTGATGATAAACTGTAACACCAAAGATAAAAGAATTAAGAGGTCAAAGAAAAATATAAATGAAAGAAGTCAAAGCAGCTGGCAGGACAGCACATGCCTATGATCCCTGCACTAAGGAGCCAAAGGCAATCTTAAACAGCAACAGCAAAGGCAGTGAAAAGAAACACCATATATATTGTGACCTGAGTTAATTTAACCTTTGGGGAAAACATTAACATCTTCACTATATTTTAAAACAGCTGTTAGTTGCCCTTTGAAAAACCCCAATCAGTAGGCCACTCTACTGGGTGCCTACAAAATCACTATCATTCTTTGAGTTTTCACTTAGTTATAATAACTAGTAAAAGATACTAGGAATAGCTGCTCACTGTAAAGTGGAGCTCAAACAGATCCCTCTACCCATGCAGGAGAGTAGCTGATAAACTCCAGAGTGGCACTCCATGCTGCTTAGTATTTGACTCTGTACCTCACGCAATTAGGTTACCTAACTCCTCAGCAGAAGTGAGCTGTCAGCCTGGAGCGGATCTTCCTGTAAGTTACTTGCTAAGGACCTAAAAGACAGAGACCTGAAGTTTCACTGGGCTTCCAAGAACCGGATCCACCGCTGCTTATGTCCTGTGCGCTCATACGGACACGCTACATGGTTACAGCAGCCCACCAAGTACAGAGTTTCTAAGAGAATGAGAACTTTACCAGTGGGTACTGCCTGCCAGAAAGCTCCCTGACAATTATAAACTCTCCTACTGGCTTGGAAAGGGATCTCTTCATTTCTCTTGTGCTCTGAATACTGTATGCAACACAGTTACCTCCCAGAAATAATTCAACATAAGAACAACCTTAAAAAGCTGGAAGTGGCCCTTAGCTGAGCTGCCTTGTCTGGCCTCAATGGGAGAGGATGCATCTACTCTTGCTGGGACTTGATGTACCATGGTAAGTTGATACCCACTGAGGGAGGCTTCCCTTCTCTGAGGATGAAAGAATGGGGCAAGTATGGGAGAGTGCAAGGGTGGGACTAGGAGTCCCGGAGGGAGGGGCTGTGATCAGGCTGTAAAGTGAATTAAAAAATAAAATCAAATAAAGAAGCTGGGAGTGGGTGGAGACACAGCTCTGTGCTTAGAAGAACCAGCGGCTCCTCCAGAGGGCCTGGGCTCACTCCCGCACCTACACACTCTTAACTCCAGGCCCAGGAGATCTGATGCCCTCTGGTCCCAGTCATGCAAATGATGTACAGACATACATACAGGCAAAGTTAAATGTGTAAAATAAGAGAAAAATTTTAAAGAAGACACACACACAAACATTCTCTTTCTCTTTGTCTCTCTAAAATTGAAAGGCCTGGATGTAGTAACATGTACCAATAGTCCCAGCTATTTGGGAGACTGAGAAAGAATTACTTGGTCCCGAGAATTTGAGGTCAGCGTGGGCAACACAGCAAGATTCTATCTTGAGGTTTAGCTCAGTGGCAGACTGCTCATCTAGCATACACAAGACTCAGTTTGATTCCCAGCATACAAACACAAAATCTTTTTAAGCTGACTGACTTAGCTTAGGTGTAGAGAAATAGTTATACAAGGTCCTGTGTTCAAACTCTAGCATCATTTTTAAAAATTAAAACATAGGCTGGACAGTGGTGGGGGTGCATGCCTTAAATCCCAGCCCTCAGGAAGCAGGCGAATCTCTGAGATAGAGGCCAGCCTGTTCTACAGAGAGAGTCCAAAGACAGCCAGAGCTACACAGTGAGACCTTGTCATGAAAAAACACAACAAAATAAAAATAAAATAAAATAAACATAAAAGCAAATGGCCTCTGAGTAAGGAGAAAAGGGCAAAGGAGAAACTTACCTAAGATGCAGGAGTCTGGGGAATGACAGCGACTGTGAGGACGCGACTGCATGTTCATACTGAGGCTCCGATCTGGAAGGTAAACAGACCTGGTTTAGAGAAAACGTCAACTGGAAAACAAATTCAAGAGCCTAAATGGTGTCTCCCCTTAATGAAGTCCCTGTAATCATAAACAGTTGTTAAGAACTGTTCTGATGTCTCTGAATCGTTTAATAAAAATTCTTCTCACTCTTAAAAGGTATAGTCAAACCTGGGACATTCCACAACTCCACAGATTCTAACCCAAGGCCTCCAGGAAGCCCCTGCAGTGAGTGGCTACCTTGTGGTGATCACAGGGAGGGGCGGCAGTGACAGGAGCTTCTTGAACTGGTGTGTACTGAGCACTTCCCCATCGAAGCTCACTTCCCACAGCCTGGAGCCTGGGCGCGCACAGTAGATCAGGGGCTGCTGGAACCCGGCACACCTTCCGGGGAGAAAACAAGCCCCATATTCTCCATCTCTTTCCTTATTTCCAATTTTCCAAAACTTCTCCCTAATTTCCAGCAACAAAGACAAAACAGATTTACTACAAAAAAGAAACATTAAAAGCAATCACATAAAAGAAGGAAAACCAGCACTACAAACCAGCACGGCCATATACCCAACCCACAATGCCCTTCTCCTCTTTCTGTCAGTACTAAACTAGAAAACAAAGGCAGAGATTGGTCCAAACAGGGCTGGTTACTAGAACCACCCTGACAGGAAGCCAAGCTCTTCACATCAGTACTATTTCTTATTCACAGAATGAGCAAAGCCTGTTTCATATCCAAAAGGCATTACCACTTCGTTTACCTGTGAACCCTACTGACTGCTTTCCAAGTCACTATGCATAACATAATTTTTTGGACATCTCATGCAAGCTGTTATTTCCCAACTGTCTCCAAGGCCTTCCCCCAGTACAAACATCTAATGAGCTCTTCGTTTTCTTAAAACTCAGGACCTTTTGAAACTCTATGTCCTGGGACCTACAGTGAGAGGTGAGAACTGAACTCATGAGATACAGAGGGGACAATGCCTAGCTGCTGCTTCTTAAAACTCCTCTCACTATTTTCTCTGTGTTACTTGTCTGTTTGGGTTTGGGTATTGTTTAAAACAGGGTCTCCCTCTGTAGCCAGGCTGACCTAGAACTTATGTAGCCAGGTTGGACTTGAACTCTCAGCAGTTCGCTTGCTTCAGCCTCCAAGATGCTGAGATTACAAGCATGACTTTCTTTTCTCGATTGTTTTAGTTGGTATACACTCTGACATTGCACGCATGTACGCCTTGGGCTTTGCTTGCAATTACCTCCCCATCAGCCTCTTACCTCCCAATCTCTTATCTCCTCTCCTACTAGTTCCTTTCCCCATCTGCCTGGTCCATCTACCTCTGGACCATGTCAACTGATGCAGATGTAGTCAAAAGGAATGCACATGCTTGTTTAATAACATCTCTACACAATTCTAGAATCTACAGGAGGGAAAATTTGCGGTGCTTGTCCCTTTCTTCCCTCTAATAGCCCCTTCTACGTTCAGGCCATTCATGTGTAAAGGCCTAAGTGTATATATATTTTTTATTCACGTCTAGATTCTACATATGAGAGAAAATATGGTGTCTGTCTCCTGATAGGTCTTCTTCATGACTTGGCTGCATCATTCATCCTTTGAGCAATGTCCTAGCCCCCCATTTGCTCGGTTATCTGCTTCTCCCCTGCTGTCACACCCCACACCACACTATGAATGGCAATTGTGTCTATTTGAATGGTAGATTATGAATTTCCAAGACACAGGCTTTTTCTGGCTCCTTTTTAATTGAATTTCCAGTATACAATGTCTGGCCCACAGAAAGCATTCCGTAGTTTTCTTGTTCTGTTTTGGTCTGTTTGTTTCAGACAGGGTCTCACTATGCAAATCCAGGCCCACTAGTGCTGCCTCTGTCCTCAAGTGCTGGGGTTACAAGAATGTTCCAGGTTACTCAGCTCATGAGCTCAAGTCTCTTCTTGGAGAACGATCTAATATGCTCTTTAGCAAGAGTCCACTCTAGGCCCCTTGATGAATCAAATATTCTTCCACTTACTTGGTTCGTGAATGAAGTGTTTTGCTGTAAAAATGTAGATGTAAAAATGCTTTGAAATATACAGAGCACTGTAAGAAGTTATCATTATATTTCTTGTGCTACTCATTCTGTTGCCAAAGATAATCTTTAATTCCTGGTCACCCTGCCTCCATTATCTCAAGTGCTGGAGTTACAGTATGTGCCACCTGGCCCAATTTAGGAGCCCCAATTATCATTTTTTTTTAAAGATTTGTTTATTATGTATACAATATTCTGTCTGCACGTACAATTTCATACCAGAAGAGGGCACCAGATCTCATTATAGATGGTTGTGAGCCAATGTGTGGTTACTGGGAATTGAACTCAGGACCTTTAGAATAGCAGCCAGCGCTCTTAACCTCTGAGTCATCTCTACAGCCCCCAGGAGCCCCAATTTTTAGAGAATGTCATTTGTTGGGTAGAAAGTAGGTTAAAACTAAACAAAAAAATTATGTGAACTTTTGATCTCCCAAACTGATAATAGAGTGGGAAATTCTACATGCGATTTCTTCAACAGATTCTACATTACTGCAACTGAACTCTGTACCCCATGAAATGCACACTTAAAGCCTTATTTATTGTACAATACTCATTCTTTTATGTATGCTTGAAGTTTTGCATAACAACTTTTTAAAGAACGGATGATCCTAAGAAATACAGTAGCCAGCAAACCAACCAGGGCCAGCATGAAAACAATGGCCACTGAATACTTCTGAGCATGAGCACCAGCTAAAGAACTTTGTCGGTGATAGATAACACTACTAAAGCTGTTTCCAATCTTGTCTGATTTTTCTTGACCACATCTAACACATTGTTTTGTCATTCACTGTACCTGTGTCTCTACCCTTGAGACTTCAGTGGGATTTTGTTAGCATCACAAAGCCTATAGTAATTCTTTACCCAATTTTGCCCAGTAATAAAATGCCATTAAATGCACAACAAATGTTTAAAAACAAAACAAAACAAAAAAACAACAGTGAAAATCAGGGCAGACTTTCTAACTCCACACATTGAACAAGTTCTTGGCATTCTCATGACTCTTAGGTAAGCCACTGGGTAGGGCTCACTGATTGCCTGTCTGTCACCCACTGGACTGCCTGTCTCTTCTAATATCAACTTACATTTAACTGGGTCCTTATTAACCTCTACAAAAGTATTTGTAAAGGGTTTTAGCTCCATGAGTAGCAGTACTTAGACCTGGAAAGTCTGAAATTCTATATAGCTGGTGTTGTGGCCACTTAGTATACCTCTCAGTGTCACACAAGAAGGATCGAGTCAGTGAAGACACAAGTAATCTTCCATCCAAATAATCCAACTGGACAACACAGGAGTCGACTGTTGTTATTGTCTGAACAGGAAACATCACAAAGGCGGCAGCTGCCTAAAAGGGATGTAACAGGGAAATATATTTACAACAATACACAATCTCCTTTGCTCGACCTGTTAAAAGCCGAAATACACCAGGAGGGATAACACACTTGTGCTCTCAGGACTCGGAGTGGAGACTAGAGATACTGTGAGGTCAAGGCCAGTCCTTTGAGTTAAGATCCTGCCTTTTAAATTCTAGATGTTTACTATGCATACATTGTTCTGACCGCAGGCCAGAAGAGGGCACCAGATCTCATTACAGATGGTTGTGAGCCACCATGTGGTTGCTGGGAATTGAACTCAGGACCTCTGGAAGAGCAGCCAGTGCTCTTAACCTCGGAGCCATCTCTCCAGGCCCAAGACCCTGTCTTGATAAACCAAGAAAACAAAACAAAGTTCAAATAATTAAAAAAAAAAAAAAAAGCCAGGCATGGTGGCATATACCTTTAATTCCAGCACTAGGGAAGTAGAGGCAGGCGGATTTCTATGAGTTCAAGGCCAGCCTGGTCTACAGAGTGAGTTCTAGGAGAGCCAAGGCTACACAGAGAAACCCTGTCTCAAAAAAAAAAAAAGAAAGAAAGAAAGAAAGAAAGAAAGAAAGCAAGAAAGGACAGCACAATTTGTGAAGCTGAAAGTGGTGGCGCACACCTTTAGCCCCAGCACTGGGAGAGCAGAGGCAGGAAGATCTCTATGAGTTCAAGACCGGCCTGGTCTACGCAGCAAGTTCCAAGACACCCACCCTGTCTCAAAAAAACCAAAATAAGTAATAAAAGTCTGTGAAATTATTTGATACCTAACTACAGAAATTTCTCAAGATTCTATTTGCAATTAGTACCTTTATAAAGTTGGAATGAAAAAAAATTTATTACTTTTGAAATATAGAAGATTCCAGAACAGTCAAAGGCATGCAGAGAAAACACTGTCTCACAAAGGCAATATATATATATATATATATGCATTTATATACATAATATAATCTATATTTACATATAACATATATTTATATGTATCACATAAATATATATGATAACTTTTTTCTTCTTTTGAGTAAAAAGGAAATTACCTCTATGCTATGTATGTGGTTTCAATTTTAGTTTTCTTTTTGATTTTCAAGACAGGGTTTCTCTGTGTAGCCCTAGCTGTCCTGGAACTTGATCTATAGAGCAGGCTGGCCTCAAACTCAGAGATCTGCCTGCCTCTGCCTCATAAGAGCTGGGGTAAGTGGTAGAGCACTTGCCCAGCAAGCATAAGGCCCTGAGTTTAGTCCTTAGCTCTGGAAAACAAAAAACAAAAAACAAAAAAGGGAATGTACCACCACCAATGGGCTCAACTGTATTTTGAATCAAACATGCATCAGGAATCAAGTAAAAACTGTGATGGGTCATCATGAACAAGCCAGAATATTCTGGTATGTCCAGTAGAGTAACTTAGAGCACAGAAGTTACACTTCTGCCAGGGCTCAATACTGAAGCAAGTCAGTACACAGCAGATATACAGTTCAGAGCTTTACACCTTACATCAGAGGACACACTGGGCGCTGGGGAGTTTCCTCACCTTCGCTTGTTTCAAAGTATTGAGTTTTATGGCAGATACTTTGCCCGTTTGGTCACCTACAAAGACTCTCAGAATAGCTGTGTCCCAACAGAGGGCAGTAACTTTTCGGCCTTTGTGTTCTGAAGACACATGAATTCGCTCTGGTTTTCCACGACGCTCTTGATTTAATTCCCAAACAACTACAAGACCTTGACTGTAGACAAGTTACAAGCAAATCAAGTTACCACAAAAAAAGTTACAGCAATGACAAAAAGAATAAAGCTGAACTGCAGAATAACATTAACCATATTAAGTACAGTATAAATTCTTGTTCTTAGGGGGAAAAGTTATAAATCAAAGCATCAATAAATTAGAAGACCTAAATGTTCAAAATTATCTGTTTTCTCTCTCAGCAAGACTGGAGATTTTGTTAAAATTTTCCTATAGGCTTAAGCATGAAGACAACAAGGAGAATGAGGGCTGAGAGGAACTAAGGCACACCCAGCTGTGAGGACAGGCTCCTCAAGGAGCCGGATCCCATTTTAAGGCCTTTTAGATGTCGCTGCCTCAAATCATTCTTCACCAACACTAAGATGACCAACCACGCCTCCCAGGTGTCTTGGGCACTGAGCAGATTTGGTTCCTCAGGACATAGCTTTCAGTGCTAACACTGGGAAATGAGATGGCTGGTCATCCTGACAATCACACTTATCGGGTTCACATGCAGCTGGAAAAGACCATCATTTTTAAGAGTTTCTCACCTGGTAGCTACAGCAACATAATCATCATCATGAGAACAGCAGGCAATCTGAGAGATCACACCTTCCTAGAACATTGGACAAAGAATAGTTTGTTTCCATTTTTCTTTTACTCTAAATGATTGGTTACATTGGAAAAATCGGAGAATGTCCTTGGCCTTACCCGGTGAGAGAGAAACAGTCTTTGCTTCCAGCCGTCTTTCTGAATGAGATTGAGCCCTCCTCCCGTGCTGCCTAGGGCCAACCACTTCCGAGACACAGCTATGCTGGTACACTAAAAGCATGAAGAGACAAGTGTGAGGTGATTGTGCCACAGCCACTGTGTGCTGGGGATGCAGCCTGCTTGCAGGACACCTGCCTGGCATGCACAAGAACCTAGGCTGCATTTCTAGCACTGTTAAAAATAACCTAGCCACTAGAAATAAGCACTGCAAGTCTGTTCCTTCTTTCCCTCTTACCCAGAAGGACATCATGTAACAACACTCATTTGCAATCCTAGAATACTGCAATATGCCAAACAGAGAACATTTTGCTTTTAGACCTCCCTCACCCCAGATAGGATTTCTCTGTGTAGTCCTGGCTGTCTGGAATCACCTTGTAGACCAGGCTGGCCTCCAACTCACAGAGATCTGCCTGCCTCTGCCTCCCAGAGTGCTGGGATTATAGGTGCACACTGGCTTGCTTTTATACTTTTAGCTGAATCTCAAAAGGCTGAATAGGGTCAATTGTATAAATGAGTAATTTTTCTTTGTTACAAACCAATTATTAAACAGTTCCTATTTTCATAATTTGGCCAGGTCATTCAGTGCTAGCCACAATGGGGAAAACAAAATAATTACCAGAGGACAAAATAGCCGCTTTACTCATTTGCTCACTTTCATCACCGCTATCTGCAGAACTATCACACCCCCCACAACTGCCATGTGTCCTCACAGCCGCGGCCTGCTCATTTCTCTCCTGAGCCACCAGACGAAGCTGTGACCATGCTGTACACAGTACCTGTGCCAAAAATGTGTCAGTAGGTTACTAAAAACTATTCTCAACCCTCTTCAATTTTGTTTCTTTCCAACATAGAAGCTCAAAAACCCAAGTATTCCTTTTTGTGGGTTCCTTTGCTGCCAGAGTTGGCCAAGGGACTCAGTCCCAGCCAATGGACTCAACTTGCTAGAAACTTCTTGGAAGCTTTGTCTTCTCTAATGAAAGGTAGAGTTAAGAAAATGTCCTAATCTTTGCTCTTGGCCCCTCGTTCCTGCTGGAGTTGCTAATATAGACAGAATATTAAACTACTAGTACTGTAATTAAGTCAAAATGAGTGATGGGAGAAGAAAGATAGAGAACCCTGTGTTCTTAGTACCCTTACTGGGTCACTACTTTAAACCAAGTAAGATAATAAATGTACTTACTGCATTAACCACTATTTGTAAGGAATTTGCCATTCTAGTTGGCAGTGTGAACCTGGAAAGCAGGGCCTAAATATGAGGGCTAACATCTTAGGCAATAGCCAACTTTATTTAGAGCATTGGACAATTAATATTCTGAGAGTTAAGAAGAATCACATGAGAAAGGTGCTCAATCACAAGGACAGGCCACATGGCAAAAACATGTTTTCATACAGGCCCATGAATAACAACAGCTGAATTAAACTCACTTCTCTCCACTACCCCTGGGAGGAACATGAAAACACATTCCAAGAACAATTCTGTGTTTTGAGGAAACTGAGGTCATGAGACTCTTGTTTTCTCACAAGCACTCAGAATTCCACAACACTCACTATGGACATATCTACTGTTGTGTCCGACAGTAAGGTATGCTGTAACTTGCAGCTAAAAACATTTCCAATATTGACCTCCACCACTGTTGACTGCACTAGCTATTCGTTCCTCTTCTTCCTTTTCTCAGAGGACAAAAATCTGCATTGGGACATCAATCTTATGCCTGCAATTCCAGCACTGTGGAGGCTGAGGCAGGCATAGCACCTCGAGAGTGGTGCCAGCCTAGGCTGTACAGTGAAGTTCCAACAAGTCTGGGCTATAGAGTGAGACTTAGTCTTAAAAAAAAGGAAAGAAAAGAAAAGGAAAAAAAAAGAAAGAAAAGAATTGGAAAGGCTAAGAAAGAAAAGGATGGAAAGGAAAGGCAGGAGAAAGTGATTAAAGACAGCAGCAAAAGTTTAAAAATAAAACCATGCTGAATGGTGGTAGCACATGCCTTTAATCCCAGCACTTAGGAGGCAAAGGGCAGGTGAATCTCTGTGAGTTCAAGGCCGTCCTGATCTACAGAGCAAGTTCCAGGACAGTTAGGACTATACAGAGAAACTCTGTCTTGAAAAAAAAAAAAAAAAAAAAAGAATACAAATCATTTGAGACTGATGAAGACTTTATTCTTCACTGTGACACCCCCGTGTTTAATCAGGAATCTGAGGTTTCAGGAAACCATGTACTTTCCACGAGCTTTTGCCTTATTCCCTCCCTATGCAGGGCTGTATCAAAGTCCTCCTGTTGACCTAACTGCAGTAGTTCATGCTGTTCCAAAACATGATGGGGTATGTTCATTTATACTACTTTAATGCCATAAAGCATGTTACTTTCTAAGAGAAAGCAGCAAGACTACCAAGAGGGCGGAGAATAAGTTATCAGTATCACACTCCAGAACTGAGGAAGATTCAAATGATAGCTCAAAAATAAAGAACAAGCTGCTCCTATGGAAGGTACACAGGCTACAACACAAACAACCAGCAGCAGGGGCAAGAATGGCAGAGCATGAGCTCATGGCTATGAGAACGAAACGGGCTGCGTGAGAGTCTGTCTCGAAACAGAAGTTCACCTTCAGACGACTGGAGTCCAGCCGCAGGGCTGTGAGTAATGGGTCCAAGGACTCAAACTCTGCAAGAACATGGCTGTAGGCTTCTGGTATCACTGGCACAGAAGTCATCTAGCCAGAAAGATGAAGACTGTTCTGGAACAGACACAGGAGTTCTCACTCAAATAAACCTGCAAAAATACAATTTAAGATCAGCACTCATTCAATTTATATTAACATTCAACAGAAAGAGGCAACCATCTCTGGAAGTTCTAGTGGGGACACACCTAGGTACCATTTACATTCAAAGGTTCATTCACACTTGTCATTACCTGACTCTCAAGAGGCCTGGATTCCCAAGCCCCTCCACAGTCCTATCCCACTGTACTATAGAACAATTTAATGACGGACAGAGTAGGATTTAAAGGGAAAACTGGCCAAACTCCTCAAGAATAAGTGGGTAGTAATCCCACTGTGTTTCTTTGTGTCATAAATCATCTGTGCACAGGAAGCTTTTAAGAGGCAACCTTTGTAAAGGCCTCAAATGATAAAGCCTTGTCACCAAACCTTAGGTATTTGCCAACAATTTTACAGTGCTGAACAAGTGACTAGGCCTTTGGATCTTTCTCTCTAGTCTAGCTTGAACTTCATGTGTATGCCAAAGGAGTGGATGTACCTACCGAGAAGTGAAGTACAGAGAATTAGACCACCAAAATAAGGGTTTTAGGGCCAGCCAGATGGCCCAGACCTGCTTACTGTCAAGTCTGAGATGACCTAAGTTTAATCCCTAAATCATACCTGCTAGACAGCTAATTGACTCACAAAAGTTCTCTGGCTTCTACACACATTCTCTGGCACTCACACTCACTCATATAAACACCCTAAATTAAAAAACAAAAAAGACAGAATAAAGGCCTTCACAAAAGAAACAAGAGAGGGATGAGTAAGGTAAGAATATAAGGCAATAAATGCCAAATGAGACATCTTATCTGTTCAACTACACTTCTTTTTGGTGAGGAGGTGGTCAAATGTCACCAATTTCCATGGAAAAAGAAGAAAGAAGTTGGTGATCTTACACTCAAAGATGTTCAAGTCATCTTTCGTATGATCAAAATCTATATGCTTGCCATCCAATCAGTCTTGACAATGCACACACACAAGGAAACGTTGTGTTTGGTCCAGCATGGTTCACCACAGACATGATGCTAAAATCTGCAAGCTCCAAGTTCAGGTCCCCGTCCTCCTCACGACAGTAAAATCTAGACTCATCACCAGTACCATGATGTATGTGAAGTCACCACTTGGACACCTGAGTCCTGGTTTAATTCTGTAAAAGCCGGAGCCCTTATAATCAAATCACTTCAGTGATCATAGAAAGTTGTCTGCTGTCTTTTGAACTTTATCTGGAAAAGCTTGAAAGAGATGGGTCCAAGGGCTTGCCATCAATGTCAATGTCAAAGAACACAGTGGGGTTGACCATAGCTAATGTCAAGCAGCTATGAGGGACAGCAGCAGCTTCAAAACCTTCTACTCATTAATTTTAACTTCTCAGTCTTCTGCTACCCACCAAGTTAGTGAGGAGGAAGAGAAGGAGGAGAAACAGGAGCAGCAGCTGGAGAGATGACACAGTGGGCAAAGAGCTTAAAGCATAAATATAAGGACCTGAGTACGGTTCTTCAGGAGCCCCGTTAAAGGCAAGCATGGCAGTACATCAAGGAAGACACATGATATACACCTTTGGCCTCCACATGCACATGGGCAGGAGCGTCCTCACACACATACACATATACCAGTATACACAAAAACAAAAGGAATTTAAAATTCTAAAGCAAACAGTTAACATGAAAAAATTCAGAAGCAGCTGTTTGTATTTTTTCTATGATTTGTGTTTTTGACACTATTTTAGAAGCAAATATGTACCAAGCATCACTTAAACGCTGGACATTGTTGTGGAGATAACCGCAGAGGACAAAACAAAGTCCTAATCTTAGAGTACACCTTCCAGTGAGTAGTAAAACACACAGAAGCAGGTGCAGGCTTTTCTTTTTCTTTCTTTCCTTCTTTTTTCAGATTTATTTATTATGTATCCAATGTTCTGTCTACATGTATACTTTCACGCCAGAAGAGGGCTCCAGATTTCATTATAGATGGTTGTGAGCCACCATGTGGTTGCTGGGACTTGAACTCAGACCTCGGGAAGAGCAGCCAGTGTTCTTAACCCCTGAGTCATCTCTCCAGCCCCCAGGCTTTTCTTTTATCTGTGGTGTCAGACAATCCAACTTAACGTCTTTATACTAGGCACATGTTCTATCGCAGAATGTGTCCTTGTTCTTCACTGTGATTTTTTTTTATTATTATATACATGTAATACAGCTTTATTTTCTGCTAGTAATATATTCTTAATACAACTTAACTTCTGTAAGAATTGTACTCTAAAACAAACAAGAAAAACTTTAGCCTGACTATACTCAAAATATTTAACAATTCCTTTCCAAGAAAACTATTTTTCAGTCACGTATTTTATTGAGTAGTTAGTAAACTAGTGGACATAGTTGTGAAGACATGATAAATAAAAGAATTCCAGAAATCAGTTCTTGTCAAATAAAGTCACAAATACCATACACATGCACACACAGTTTCTTAAAGGATAACAGGAAGTCAGACATGCAGGAAACTTCCCAAAACAAGTAACACTACTCTCAGGTCAGCTTTTATACGGAGGGAAGGGGAAAAGGTAGCAGGTAGAACTGAAACAGCAGAAATGGAAAAGTGCTGAATGTTTTTGGAGAATGCAAGTTTAGTTCTTGGTTAAATATAAAATGCAAACTTGGGTTCAAGGTACAAACACTTCCAACTTTATGCCAAGGAACCTAAACTTAATTTTGTAGGTCACAGAAAGTCATTGAAGGATTTAGTGTGGAGAGTTTATACAATTTCTGTAAAGTGCAATGGGCAGATGCTAGAAAATACAAATTTAAAAGTAAGGAGCAAGTGATAAATAAGTGAAAGTGAGACAGTCCCTATACCCAGTAAATCTGTGGGAAAAAAGAATGCCTCTCTCTTGACATTTTGAATAGAAAAGACTTAAAACTGGTTTGAAACTAGTAGGAGCAACAAGCAAAGAATAGCTTCCTTTTCCATGTGATCTCATCTTTACTTCCTTTTTTAGTTTCATTTCCCATCTTACTCTCTCCCCTATTTTTTAGCTATTGAAGACTATTTTGTTCTTCTTTCCTTCCATAAATGTGAACTTCTGTAGTTTTTATCATGCTGTTTGTGAAATATTCTCAAACTAATAAGCCCCACTTTTTCAAAAAGCTGAACTTAAATGTGTGCTGTCAGATCAAAAAATTTTTTTAACTCTAGCCCTTTAGAAGATGACAAATTCTTGCCAAAAATCAGTGAACATCTACCATCTTTTCAAAAGGTTTTTCCAAGAGTCACAACACTCACAACAAACTAGGCTTGAAAGTAGAAAACACAAAAAATAAACAATAAAAAAAGGAAAAGGAAAAAGAAAGGCCCAAGAGATGGCTTATTGCTGTGCAGGCATGGTGACCTAACTTCGGTCCCCAAAACTCACAGAAAGATGTAAGGAAAAAACCAACTACACAAAGGTGCCCTCTGTGTATGCCATGCCACGCCACCTCCTCCCCAATAATAAACGAAAACAGAATAGATGAAAAAGTGAAACACTCTTCTACTTCCTGGGATTATTTTGATGATGATTCAAGAGTGGTAGACAGTGATTGCTGCTCACAAAACCAATGCAAATCACAGCGTACCTAGTCCGACAAGGTGCGTGAAAGGAAAAGACAAAGGTTAAAGAGAGAGAGAGAGAAACGTATTTATGCAAAAGGGGAATTAACAGCCTTTCTTTCCATAAGAGAGTCTTCCTACCCAAGGAATGATCACATAAGTGCCTCAGAAAAATTAACGACTCGCTCACGCATTCATTCAACGGTGTTCCAGGCCCTGAAGGCCCCGCGGGAGATGCAGGATGAGCAGAACAGTCTTGACCACAAGCGCTCCTGTCAATCACAGCTACCTTTTACACCGCAGTGACTTTAAACTGCACCTGTCGCTCTGGAGGATGGGGAGTCCAGGAAGCACGTTTTCCAGCCCGGCTCACAAAACCGCAGACTGAGACCGGCTGAGACCGTCCTCCTCAAAGACCGGAGACCGCTTCCCTAGGCAGGATCCACACACTTTCAACAGGCACTGACAGCGGAACCAGAACGTCCGACTCGCTGTCGCCCCGCCCCACCCTTGCAACGTCATCCAGAGGCGCCAGGGAGCAGGGGAAAGCGCTGTTAACGGCACTTCCTTGTCACGTGACGGTCACGCCCCACCCCGCGCGTGCTCCCTCCCCCTCCGGCCGCGATCGCGATTACGCTCCCTGCGGCCTGCAGTCAGAGAGCCGCCTCGAGCCGAGGACGCGCCGCCGATCCGGACCGGATGCTCTCTAGGCAGGAAGGCGAGCCAAACCGAACTCCCGAAACTCTTCATCACTTGAGACTGGAGAGGGGAAACGAGACAGGAGGGAATCGGTGGGGGAGGGCGGGAGCTAGCGTAAGGTGTCATGGCGGCCGCACAGGGGGTCACGTGGCCCGGAGGCCCGCCCTGGCACTTCCGGTCACGTGCCCGCAGCGCCCTCGCAGCCAGCGATGGAGGCGAGACCCCCAGGCAACAGAGGCGGTGGCGACGGCTGCGGCCGCTGGGTTTCAGTCTCGTCTCTGCAGCGGCTGTGAGGAGCGCGGCGGAGCCAGACCCGACGGGACGCGGTTCGCGCACCCCAGGCCGGAGACAGCAGCCCCCACCTGGTAAGTTCAGGCCGAAGAATGGGGGTGGGCGGGCGGTAAGGGTCTGACAGGCCCGGGGGCGCGGGGTGGCGTGGATTCTGCCCAGCTCTGTAGTAGGCTCCACGGCCGCGCACGCGGGCTGTGTGGTTTGCCTTTCTTATCCCGACCCTTAATCTGCTGCCTAGAGGCATTCCGTTCTTCCGCCGAGAGGGACTGGAACCCGGTCAGGCTCGCCTCCTGAGTGAAGGAAGCGAGGCCTCTCCGGCACTCCGACGCCCCTCCCGTTAGGAAGCCTGCCCGGGAGAGTCTTTCGATTTCTGTGAGAGAAGCCTTCACCTTGGTGGCTACGTGCCTTTTTGCTTCCACCTGTCATCCCCGCTCTTCAAACTGTTACGTGAGCCACTCATCCAGCTTCAGTTATGACTAGTTTGACAGTCATGTAATGGCAAGTGGGCCATCAATACACGGAAACGTGATTATTTTTATAAATTCTCCAGTGTTCTTAAAGGCTAAATTAAGGCGAAATTGACGCTTACATACCCATTTAGCCATCTGTAAAACAAGGGTGGGAGAAAGATGTTAAGACTTGCCCAGGGCTATAGTGAGATGGCTCAGCTGGTAAAGGTGCTTGCTCCCAAGCCTGAGTTCTATCCCTGGGACCCACGTGGTGGAAGAAAAGAACCAGTTACCGGAAGTTGTGGCCTCACAAATACACAATTTAATTTTGTTTTTTTCATTGTGATTTTTTTGGTTTGTTCATTTGGTTTTTGGTTTTTTGTTGTTCGTTTAAAGACTTGAGTTTTAAAAAACACAGGTTTGTGAGTCAGGAATGCTGCTCAAAGCTAAGAGTACTTGCCTGTAAATATCATCCCCAGAACCAGCAAAGAAACATAGAGGATTGTGGGTACAGCTCAATGTAGATTGCCTGATAAGCAAACATGCAGGTCTGGGTACAGAAAACTGAGGGGTTTGAAAAACACAGTAAGGGTTTGATTCCAGTAAATATTCTCAGTATCCACTCTTGTGGAGCTTTTTGTTTTCTCTGTGTAACAGCCCTAGATGTCCTGGAACTTGTTTTGTAAACCAGCCTGGCCTTGAACTCAGAGATCCGACTGCCTCTGCCCCCCCCCCCCATGCTAGGATTAAAGACATTCACCACCAGAATTGGCCCCAGAGTTGTCATTTTATTTTCTTTAAGTTAGTTATTGTTTTTATTTTTATATTTTTAAGGTGTATTGGTGTTCTGCCTGCGTGTATGTCTGTGTGAAGGTGTGAGGTCCCAAAAAACTGGAATTACAGATGGGTGCTGGGAAATGAACCCCCTGGTCCTTTGGAAGAGCAGCAGCCTGTGCTCTTAAGTGCTGAGTCATTTCTCAAGCCCCAGTGGTTTTCAAACATTTTAAAGAAGTGAAACATTTCTCCCATGAATTTTTGCCTGGAATTCCAACACAAAAAAAGCAACTTATATCGCCGGGGTGTTTCACACCTTTAATACCAGCACCCATTATACTTCCTTGTTTTCATACTTTGAAGGTTTTATTCCCTGTATTATTGCACCGATAAAAAGATTTATTTGGATTGCTTGATAACAAGCAGCATTCTAGAGTTCTTTTCACTCCTTGTTTTCTTTAAGCTAGGATCTTAGCATATACCTTAGACTGCCCTCGAACTTGGCACTTCTGCCCTCTGCCTTTGATGTCCCTATCAGTTTTATGCCAGTAGATACAGCTCACTCTTGTAAACCTCCTTTCCAAGAGGTGAGCGTGAAAAGGAGTTTATCTTTTTGTATACTTTGGAAGAGAAGGTAGCTAATGGGAATTCAGAGATTATAATTAAAGAATTCTGTTCAATTGTTGTAAAATTTTCCTAACATTTCTTTCTAGGGCAGGATCTAATTTTGGGAATCTTTGTGAGAAATTACACTCTGGTCTATGAGTGAAAAATTGTAGTTGATTTGACGATATATGTGCAAAGGTTTCTTGTGTTTTGCTGAGACCAAATTCTTTTAATAAAAATTTTATTTAGATGTCACAAATCCACATTAGACTCTTGTAAGGATTACCCTGTGCTGCTGGGTGCTATACTGTAGTGAACACAATACATTGAACCTTGGCCCTTTGAAGCTTACGTGTTTTTTTCCACATACATGTTTAATACTGGAAGATAAATCCAATGCATATGGTTCCATAGCTGTCAGTGTCATAGAGTTCCTGCTGTGATTTCCATTGTGTCAGAAACATCTGGAAGTCAAAAGAACTATTTAAAGTATGCACATACTCAAAAGATCAAATTGGGCTGTGGTTTCAAGAAACATGTAACAGCAGTGTTAAATGGTTTGTGCTAAACAGTGCCGATATCAGGGCTGAGGGGAGCATTGTAAATGGAGATTCACTCCTGGGTTCCCTCTCTAAGAAAAACATGGTACTGTGCACACAAACTGCACCTACTGTACAGAGCTCAGACATCTCTCCAGTATGACTCTGAGGCTATAAAGCAAGTAGGAGTTTGTGGTGGAATTTTGAAGTATAACGCTTATAGTTTAAAAATGAGCTGCATCTTTTTAAAGTTTTTAATCATGCCTTTACATTGTTGAACATTAAGCAAATATGTCACTTATTCAGACATTTTCCAGAAAGCACTGCACTTTTTGTAAACTTATTTGCAAAATCTTGATTTTGGAGAATATTCTTTTTTTATTAATGATTTTAATTTTTATTGAATATTTTTCCTCACATAATATGTCCTTATAGGGTTTCCCCTCCTTCTGCTCCTTACAGTTCCCATCCGTATCCATTCCCTTTATATCTCTCCTTAGAAAACAAACAGGCTTCTAAGATATAGTAGTAAAATATACTACAAAAGGGTAAAACAAGGGCTGGAGACATGGGTCAGTGGTTAAGCAAACTCTCTATTTTTCCAAAGGTTCCAGGTTCAAATCCCAGCACCCACATGGCAGTTCACAACTATCTAGAATTCCAGTTCCATGGCATCTGACACTCACACAGACATACATAGAGACAGAACACCAATGTAAATAAAATAATAATTTAAAAAATTTTAAAGATAAAACAAAAGTAATATGTCAGAATTGGATAAAACAAACAGAAGGAAAAGAGCCCAAGAGAAGGCACAAGAAACAGACCCACATGTTCACACACTCAGAAATTACATAAACACATTGAACTGGAAGGCATAACATATTCAAAGGACCTGGTGCAGGCCCTTGAAGGTCCTGCTGCTTCTGAGGAAGCGCGCTGCTTCAAGAAGAGTTATTTAAGAAATCAATTCAAGTTGTGATAAGTGCTATGTAGAGAACATTAGAGAAGAGCAGTAACTTCAAAGATTAGAATCAACTGCAAAAAAAATTAATGAAAAGCAGTTGAGGTGAGAGAATGTATCAAGTCTGAGAACAAAGACATACGCATGCAGCTTTAGGCAATACTTTTAACTGTAAAGGAATGTGTTCATCCCTTTCCTAGCAGGCCGGTCTGTTTAGAGATAATTGTGAGAGATAATTTCGTAAAGTAATGTGTTTCTTCATTGACCAGATTGGATTTAAAGTAGCCTACAGCAATATTTTTCATAAAAGAAACAACTCTGGTTCTTACAGAGTTCTACTGGGAAGAACCCAAGGAAATCCCTCCAAGAATTTTGAAAATCACAGAAGCCAAAGTGGACCCAGTGCATCTGTTAGCTCTCCCAAATTTGTCCTCTTTACAGTTAACAAAGATACTACAGATGACCAAAGAAACTTGGCAAGCAAATTATCTGAGACAATCGAGAGTTGTGCCCACTGTTAACTTGTCTAATTTTTTTTTAGTTTTTAATAGAGGGGAAGAAGGATTAACGCAGGACCTAGAGAATGTTGTGGCAGTATTCAGCTTCTGAGCTGCATCTCAGCCCTTCCCTAAATAAATTTTGGTGGTGATGGTTTTCATGTTATGTAGGAAGGGCCATGGTTAAATACTGAAAGTAAGTTCTATCTGTGTACTGAACTTTTGACTTTCAGGATCTGTCTTTACCCCAGTTGCTTCTTTTATTTTCATTGGAAGTTTGTTATAGGCTTTTTCATGGCTGCTGTGCTTCCAACTACTGATTTCTTTAACAATACTGGGCAAGACATAACCCCTCCCATCTTCCACAAGTTTTGATTAGTGTTTCTAAAATGTTTTATGCATAGTGAGTCTACATAGTGAGTTCAAGACAGCCAGAAATACATAGAGAAACCTTGTCTCAGAAAAAAACAAAAAGTAGTTAACAGTTCCATAAATGTTACAAAGCCAACATTTATAAATTAAAATTTAAATGTTATCCTTGCAGAATTACAAGTAACTAACGGTGTTTTAGTTCTTCTTACCTACATGCTCTTCTTCGTTTGGTTTTATAGAGAATCAACTGTTGGGAGGATTTTTTTTTTTTAATCCCTTTGAGCAAGGTATCCCTATATGTTGCCCTGGCTGTCCTAGAGCTCAATATATAGAGCAGACTGGCCAGGAACTTGCAGCCATCATTTTGCCTCCACCTCCTAAGTGCTGGTCATTTTATGCAGTCTGCAGATACATGAGTGCACACAAAACAAAGCTTACCTGGGAAGTCATAGGACAACTGTCAAGAATCAGTTTTCTGTTGTCATCTTATGGGACCCAGGGATTAAATTCAGGTCATCAATTTGTTGCCTGCCTTCTAGTCATACATGCAGAACATACATGACAGATGTAGTGTAACCCTGAGGTCAACCTGACCCAGACAGAAACCTAGTTCTACCTATTTTATGCTTCAGGAAAGCATCCTGACATCTCACATCCAGTTTCTTTTTCTACAAAATCGAACTAACAATAGAGCCTGCTTCATAGGATTATTAAGTAGGGACTAAATGAGATTAAATAATACCTGTAATGGCACCTTGGATTACCTGCCATTGTGTCCTCCTCAAGCCCTTTCTCTCTTTCCTTTTGAAACAGGGTCTTCCTGTAGCACACACTGGCAGAGAACTATGACCCTCCTGCCTTACGTTCCTAAGTACTAGGATTACCAACATGTCTCATAGTATACCATAGTGATCCCTGTACTTAAATGAAATTGGGGTAATACAAATCAGGAATTAACTGCTTGAGAGAAGAATTGACTAGAAACAAGCCCACATTTATAGGTAAGAAGGAATATTCCAGAAATGTTCCGTTTGTTTTGGGTTATGGTGTGTGGGCATACACAGTTCTTAAAGCAGTCAGTATGCCTTTTGTTGCTTTGTTAACTGTACATCTTTTTTTTGTTTTGTTTTATGTTGTGCCTGTTTTAGCTGCATGTACGTATGTATGTGTGCCATAGTCATGCTATGCCTGCAGAAGACAGTGTTAGGTTCCCTCAAACTTACATTGTAAACTACCATGTGGTGCTTGAAATTGAGCCTGGTTCCTCAGAAAGAGCAGCATGTGCTCTTAACCACTGAGCCATCTCTCCAGCTCCTCTACAACTGTTTTTGTTCATTTTTAACCCAAATTGATGTTGTTAATTTCTTTTTCTTCTCCTTCTACTCTTCCATTAGCACCTTATAGTTGTCATGGCAACTTCATCTGAAGAAGTGTTGCTGATTGTAAAGAAGGTTCGTCAGAAGAAGCAGGATGGAGCACTGTACCTCATGGCAGAAAGAATTGCTTGGGCACCTGAAGGCAAAGACAGATTTACAATCAGCCATATGTATGCAGATATTAAATGTAAGTCATATATACTAACATCTAATATTGGTTTAGAATTTGTTACTACAGATAGTTTCACATTATAAAAATGAGTGCTAATATCTTGAAGTTTGTAAATAGATTGATAGATAATGCCAGATTATCCCTTCAACAGAATTTTGCATTTAGGCAAGTTATCTAATTAGTCTATTATAATTATTATTATTATTATTAGTCTATTATGGCTATTATCTGTTGAAAAAATAGACTATAATGGAGGTAGATGGGAGAAATATAGAGCTTTTGAGGTCAAACTAGGGAGTGTTGAGGATCAGACCCAAGGACTTTCGATTCTAGGTACACACTCTGCCATTGAATTATATCTTCCTGCCCAAGAATGTTCGACTATGAAGGCTAAAATCAACATACATTTTGCCATATTTGAAAGGTTGTCTTTGAATTTATTTATTCAGTATGTATAATATTGTGCAGTTGAACAGTAGGTTTAAGTGCACCAGAAATTTGGAATCTTTCATTTGAAAATAATTTCTACAATTCCACAAACCCGTAACCCATACATTTATCTACTGGGTAGGAACCTATGGTCTTTCATATGTTAGACAAGCACTCTTCGACTTAGCCACAGCCATGGCCCTTACCTAAGATCTTGAATAAGAGTAAACCCTTAGCTGTGACTGTTTGCAGAGCTACTTCTTTCCTTTGACCTAAGTTTTCTCAGAGATAAAAGCACCATGCTGCTTCCCAAACCGGAAAGCTCTGAGCATTCGGGTGGGCATCCTTTTTGTGTAGGGACCAGTTCTTTCTCAGAGATTTAATTCCCTTTGACTGCTGGAAGTGAGCAATTTCCTACCTTTTTCCTTTGAAATAACTTAAATTCTTAATCTCCCAAAGGAAAAATATTTAAAATAATCCCTTTTATTATTGGGAACTACCTATATTAATTTTACTTAGAAGTAGAAAATAAAGGGCTGAGTGGGTGGTATAAGCATTTACTTAAGCATTCAAGGTGCAGAGACAGGGCAGTCTACATGGCAAAATGCAGGCCAGCCAGAGCTACATAATGAGACCTTCTCTCCTCCCGGCATCCCTATCCTAAAAAAAAAAAAAAAAAAGAAATACAAAATAAGTTCTGTGTCTTTATAATAGATATGTTTTTATACCCACAGTATATAAAAAGGCTATGTGAATCCCCCATTTTTCCATAATATCAGCCATTGAGTACATACCCCAGTCTAGAGCAGTATCAGAACAATTTGCATCTTAAATTACTTTTGGGAAAATTCCCATTCTGAAAGAAGCTATTGAAAGTTATAAATGATAAATTGTCCAAGGGAAAATGAGTGGTGTATTTCTGTCATAACAGAATTTGGCTAATTAAGCCAAAGGACAAGGGCTGAAGAGATGGCTCAGCAGTCAAAAGCATGTATTTGCTCTTCTCAAGGTCCTGAGTTCAGTTCCCAGCACCCATAGCAGGTAGCACACAACAACCTGCAAGTCCAGCTCTGATGCTTCTAGAATCCTCAGATATCTGTATTCATGTGTACAGACACATATATGTAATTAGAAATAATACATAATTAGAAATTTTTTTCAAAGGACATGACTTCTCAGGAGAGGAACCCAAAGCAGAGCAAGAGTGAGGCAGTGGCTATATGCCCTAGAGGCATGTATAGTAGGAATTTCAGAAAATTACATGTGTCTTTAAACATTTGAGTGTAACTTCTCTAAATGGCGTACATGCCTTTAATCTCAGGACATGAGAGGCTAAGGAAGGAGAATTACAAGTTCTCGGACCTGGCCACCTTGCCTACTTAGTGAGACCCTGTCTCAAAACAAATTAAACAACAAACAGAAGGCCTAGGGAAAAGTGATTATGTGATTGCTTTGGAGGGACAGAATAATGCAACATGAAGGCTGATGATTTAAATACATGTGTTGTTGCTAAAACATTTCAGCTAAACTGTTGATCTGGAAGCATCATCTTTGATGCCAAAATATCTGTTCAAGGTTTATAAAACCTATTTAGACACGCTGGGTAAATTGGCACATTTTTGTAATCACAGCACTCGGGACAGTAGAGCCAATAGGGTCATCAAAAATTGAGGCCAGTGTAGACTAAATAAAGTTCCATGTTTTAGGCCAGCTTGGAATACAAAGTGAAAGACATTCTATGTGTGTCTTATGTGTCTGTCTCCCCCACACCCCCTTATTTACTTTTGTAAAGATTTTTGTGGCAGTGTCTCCTGCATCCTAAGCTCGGCTCAAGCTTGATATTCTAGCCCAGGATGTCCTTGAAATTCTGCTTACCCTGCCTCCAACTCCCAAGTGCTAGGATTACAGTGTGGGTGTCTTCATCTACTTAGCTTCATGCTTCTTTTAGGCCAGAAAATCAGTCCAGAAGGAAAAGCTAAAATACAACTTCAGCTGGTCCTGCATGCAGGGGACACAACAAACTTCCACTTTTCCAACGAAAGCACGGCAGTGAAAGAGCGGGATGCAGTGAAGGACCTCCTTCAGCAGCTGCTGCCCAAGTTCAAGCGGAAAACCAATAAAGAACTGGAAGAGAAGAACAGGTGAGAGTGGGGATTCTGCTTCCCCACTCTTGAGTGTGCTTGGCAGAGTCTCCCTCTGTAGGAAAATGAGCTCTTTGCTGTCACTGTATCCGATTCTCCATTTGTTTCCTGTGTGACCAGGCAAGCAAGACCACGCAGCCCCAAAAGTTACTCCATCCGGGTTACCATTTGATTAGAGACCTGGCATTACAAAACACTATGGTTCCTTGCTTCCTTTCTCCAGTTCTGTATTTCAGAGAAGATGTTAAACTATTCGTAGTATGTTTGTGAATAAAAAAAAAAATCAAGAGTCCATACTGTAGGGGTTTAGACTTCTGAGTCCCACCTCTACTTTACTGAGGGTCTTTCTCCCTGTGTGCCTTTTTCTGTGTTTTCTTACCCCCAATAAAGCCTTCTTCAATGGCAAAATATTAGCATAATAATAAATAAGAAGATTCCATATTGTGAAATATTGAGAAAGAAAGGCAGTGAAGATTTTTGATAAGAGATTGTTTCATTAACAGTATCTAAGTTATTGGTACTTACAGTTCCTTGTGCTTGTCAAAATGATGAATGAACACTGGGAGCTCTGTCAGTCTCTTGTTCACCTTTGTGTGTGGAAGAATATGGTACTGTTCAAAGTATAAAGTGGACTTTGTATTGCAAGGATGCAAAAATGGATGAGACCAATTCTTTGTCTTAGAAAATTTAGTCTGCTTCTTTGAACTTCCCTTTGTCTGTACTTCATTTATTACTCTAAAAATGATTTATTCAAATGACTTCTGCTACTCAGTCATCACAAAATGAAAGTAGTCTTGTGAATATCACAGAAGTTTAATTACATTTGCTGTATCTGTCCCCAGAATGCTCCAAGAAGATCCTGTTCTATTCCAGCTCTATAAAGACCTTGTTGTCAGCCAAGTGATCAGTGCTGAGGAATTCTGGGCCAATCGTTTAAATGTGAATACAGCAGATAGTTCTGCATCCAGTCACAAGCAGGATGTTGGCATTTCTGCAGCATTTCTGGTATGTTGACCTTTCTAGATTTCTGAAGGAGAAAATATGAAAACTCCAGTATTTTTGTAACAGGCACATATTTGTAATACCACCATTTAGGAGGAAGAAACAGGAGTATCAGTGGTTTAAGGCCAGACTCAAAATCTTAACTATTTTTCTATAGCTATGATAAAACACCATGACTAAGGAAACCTAGAAGAGTTGAGTTGAGCTTATAGTGCCAGAGGGTTGGAATCTATGATGGTAGAGCAAAGGCGTGGCAGCAGGCTTGCTAGAGCAACAGCTAAAGCTGACGTCTGTGAGATTAGTGTGAGCTCAGTTGAAACCTCAGAGCCCGACCACGGTGACATACTTGGTTCAGGAAAGCCAAACCTCTTAGTCCTCCCCAAACAGCTTGGGAACCAAATATTCAAATGCCTAAGACTTATGGGGGACTTGCATTCAGACCACCACACTCAGCTCTCTGAGAACATGTCTCAAAAGAAAAGCCTCTGGATTTGGTGTGTGTGTAAACACAGGCATACACGTGTCATGCTGTACATATGGAAGTCAGAGATAGCTTAAGGTATTTGTGCTTGGCTTCTACTGTTTTTGAGCCAAGTGTCCTGTGTGTTTGGGAGCATTGTGTTTTGCTGCATATGCCAGGTCACTTGGCCCCTGCTCTTCAGTGCTCCTCCTGACTCCGCCTCCCATTTGCCTGTACCTGTACTGTGGTTACACATGCTGCATAGTGTCCAACTTATGGTGGGCATTGATACTCAGATCTTCCCATGCTTTACCCACTGAGTCATCTTCCCAGGCCAAAAAGCAATTTCTCTTGAAAGTTTTGTCATTTTCTTTGAAGTAAATTAGTGAAAATTTTATTGTCACTGGGTATGGTAACACATACCGTTAATCCCAGCGCTTAGGAAGCAGAGGCAGGTGAATCTCTGAATTCAAGAAAACCCGGTCTATATATAAGTTTCAGGACTTCTGCATAGTGAAATCCTGTCTCAAAAAGAAAGAAAAGTATGTTATCAATGTAGTCTTCTAGGAAAACACTTAGTATTTTTTACATTGAGGTAGGATCTTGCTGTGTAGCCCTAGCTGGCCTCACACTGCAAGTGATCTTCCTGCCTCTGCTTCCAGGAGAAGGTTACAGATGCGTGCTGGCACTCCCGGGTCTGGCGCTTTTATACAATGGTTGCTGTGTTTTATTCATGATACAGAGTTAAGTGTATGGAGGCTACCGTCATTTAGAAAAAAACATTTAGTAGAAAAACTAGGGTTACCTCATCTGTTCAATTAGGAAATGGGTATTTTTTTAGTAGGGAAGAATGAAAAGAATATTTACTCATTCAACAAATGTTTGAATAGGAGGCCAGGAATGGTGGTATATGTCTGTAATCCCTGTACTTGGGAGGCAGAGGCAGGAGGATATGAGTCCCAGGCTATCCTGGGCTACATAGAGTTCCAGCCTCACCTGGCTATATAGAATCCCTGTCTCAACAAACTAAAAACCGAGTAGCTGTGAGATTCGGAACGTTTCTGGGTGATTAATGGTGAATCAGATTCATAAAGTCTTTTCTAAGGAAACCAGTTAGCCAGTGTCTGTTTCACTGCTGTAAGCCAAGGTTCACAGAGGTTTTGGCAACTGTATGACTTCTGTTTTAAAGCTGTAGTAAAGTCTGATGTTGGCCACTCTTGAACATGTCTGTTCGGCTATTCCAGGCTTCAGAGAAACAGACTTACAAGACTCCTGGACTCTGATAAACAAGTCTAGACTTCTTTGCACCCTATCACTAGGTATAAGGTTGGTGTGGGGCTTACAGTCTCTGAAGTTTGCTCAGAAACTGTTTCACCTCTGTATTATCTTAGACATAATCTACAAATATCTAACAAGCGTATGTAAGCACATATGTTTGTGGTCTTTGTTTTAGGCTGATGTCCGGCCCCAAACAGATGGATGTAATGGTTTGAGATATAATTTAACTTCTGATATTATTGAATCTATATTTAGGACCTATCCAGCAGGTAAGAAGAGTCAATTACTGTTTTTTTTTTTTTTTAAGATATATTTATTTATTATGTTTACAATGTTCTGCCTGCCTGTACACCTGCACACCAGAAGAGGGCACTAGAACTCACTATAGATGGTTTGAGCCACTATGTTGTTTCTGGTAATTGAACTCAGGACCTCTAGAAGAGCAGCTAGTGCTCTTAATATCTGAGCTATCTCTCCAGGACTTTGAATTACTGATTTTTAACTTTAGATGATTAAAGAAATTGTTTAGGTGAATTCTATCTATATCAATGCAAAGCTTCTTCTATTCCTGATTAAATACAATAGAATATGTAATAATATTTTTCCTAGTTTCCGACATGGTAGGTGCTAAGGGTTCAGTGAGTGATGTACAGCCATTAGTCCATGTGTGGTGACTGTCATTCTCCCTATCAGTGGAGTGAAGTGAGCCGTTCTGCCCCACTCCCAACTCATCCCTCCCTCTGTGCAGAGTGACCTTCCCAACCCATCCTTTAACCCCTGCTCTGGTTTGTGATACACAGCCAAGAATGAAAGCCACTCACTAAATGGTACTCCTTGAACTAGATACTAGATACTATCTTGTCTCTCTGGCCCAGCAATGCCTACCTGTTACCTTTAGAACCTTCCTAATGCTGTGACCCTTTAATACAGTTCCTCATGTTGCAGTGACCCCCATCTTTAAAATTATTTCAAAACTGTAATTTTGCTACTGTTGTTAATCATGTTGTAAGTATCTGATATACAGGCTATCTGATATGAGGCAATCCCGTCCCCACTGCCAGCAAAGGGTTCACAACCCACACATTGAGAACACTGTTCTAGAATATCAGTGTAGTCTGTAGTGTTTATGCTTCTAAGATCTTTCTCGTATACATTTAATCATAATAAATATCCTGTGAAGTAAGTATTGTCGATATTTTCTTAATAAGAAACCAAGTACAAAGAAAATGCTCTGCTCCAGGGTCACCTAGACAGTGCGTAGCCGACCTAGGGCTTCGAGCTGGAGAGCAGGGCTGGTGGTGCTGGGTGCTAAAGTGCTGTCTTCCACCAGCTGACACTTGTGTTAGTCAGGTCTCATTTCCAGGTTTGCTACTGAAAAAAAGAAGTCTTTGTGGTGTGTAATGATGTTTATAATTTATGAAGATTCATAAATGGTACCTCACCTAAATGTGTTAATTTTTATTCCATATTTCTAATTCTGTAGTGCATGTCATGTGAGCCAGTTAGTAAGAACTATAAGGTTTTAGCCAGGCAGTGTTGGCACACACCTTATAAATCCCAGGCAGAGGCAGGTGAATTTCTGAGTCCTAGGCCAGCCAGATCTACAGAGTGAGTTCCAGAACAGCCAAGGCTACACAGAGAAATACTACCTCAAAAAAAAACAAAAAGAGAGAGAGAAAATTAAGGCTCTTAAGAAATGGGAACTCACTATATATATCTTATTTGGACTTTTTCTCCTCCACAGTAAAAATGAAATATGCAGAAACTGTACCACACAACATGACAGAAAAGGAGTTCTGGACACGCTTTTTCCAGTCCCATTATTTTCACAGGGACCGACTAAATACAGGATCAAAGGATCTCTTTGCAGAATGTGCCAAAATAGATGAAAAGGGTAAGTGGCAGCCTGACAGTCATCCTTGCCATTCTTGACTGTTGGAGCTATTATTAAAACACTTAAAATATATCTGAAAAAGATGAGGTTTGAACCTGTGTTTTCATTGATGTTTTTTTTTTTTCTAGGATTAAAAACAATGGTTTCATTAGGAGTGAAAAACCCAATGCTAGATTTGACAGCTTTGGAAGATAAACCATTAGATGAGGTAAGAAGCAATAAAGGGATGTAGAGACAAAATTATCTTTTCCTGGTTTTCAGTGTTGTTTGTATTTTAAATATGCCCTAAATTAGATGATCCATGTATAATATCCTAAAATAAGCAAAATACTGTTAGCTTGTCATGGTGCTTTTCAGTATGCAGTAGGCCCTGGGTTTGATTCCCTATACCTCAAAACAAAAAGAAACACCAAAAAAAGCTGGCCATGGCGGCGCACACCTGTAATCCCAGCGCTCAGCGAGGCAGAGATGGGGATCTCCTGAGTTTGAGGCCAGCCTAGTCTACAGAGAGAGACCTGAACAACCAAGACTACACAGAGAAACACTGTCTCAAAAAATCAAAAACAAAGAAACAGGCTTTTGGGTACTGCTGTTTGCTAGTAAAGTTGTCTTAGGATACCAATGAGTTGGCTTAGTGGAGGGAAGTGCTTGCTTCAGAAGCCTGACCAACTGAGTTAGAACCTCAGAACACACAGTGGTAGAGAACCAACTCTCAAAAGTGGTCCTATAACCTTTACATGACCACCATGCTCAGACACAAATCATACACACTTGCTATATATAAGTAAATTAACATATCCTCAGAGAACTGAGTTCTGAGTTGCTTCATGTTTTTAGAAATAATTTTTAAGCTTTCCCATGAGCAGTTCTCTAGAAAGTGGACTCACTTCATTGTTCTAGTAAAATTTTAATCTAAAGAAATGTGGGTGAATATTAGTAAATACGCCTACATTTGTTGACTGCCCATCTGCCAGGCTTTACTTGTTTTAACCCTGACAGGTTATGATTACAGGCCTCCTGCTTGTTTCTTTGAATACTGATTATGTGATGAATCCCTTATAGCCCTCATCTAATTCCATAGGTCCTTAAATCATTTATCCAACTGTGTGATTAGTATTTGCTATTTAGATTTTTTTTTCTTTTTTTTTTGAAGTTTTTCTGCCTGCTTGTCTGAATGTGTGCTGTGTGCATGCGGGTGTCGAGAGGGCATCAGGTGCCATGGAGCTGAACGAACTTACAGTTGGGAACTGGGCCTGCCTTTTGCACGTGCTCTTAACTACTGAGTAATCTCTCAGTTCTTCTGCTTCGATACTTTACATGCAGAATGAAACAGACCTTTATGATGATCCTCATAAACTTGTTTGTGGCTCTTCCATATTTTATTTTAAAATATTAATGTTTTCTTAGTAACTTTGAGCCACTGACCCTTCAGTAATGTTGGTTGTGTTCCCTCCTAGCTCCTTTATTTCCTAACCTTAATGAATTGACCTACAGGGTCTTTTCAGTTCATCAAATAATTACTAATTACCATGTGCTAGGGAAAGCCACAGAAAAAGAATACGCAGCCTCATACACCTACACTTTACTGATAGCAGATGGATTGGCAAAATTGTCAGACGAAAAGAGTACTGTCATTTTTGTTGTTGTTTGTTTTTGAAGGTGAAATTGTGAAGAAAACAAATAGGGGAGTTAAGGGTAACTACTGGAGTGGATGGTGTCTACAGTTAGACTTCAGATGGTTGATCACCTATCTAGACTAACAACTGGAAAATATAATAAGGCCAGAAGTTTCTTGCTTGTTCATTCTCATTCTCTCTCTCTCTGTGTGTGTACACATGTGTGTTCAGAGGCAGGGCCAACCTCAGTTACTGATTTTCAACTTCCATCCACCTTTTTTTTTTCTATTTCTTTAGACAGCTGTGTGCATGGAGATGATGCATTTTCATGTTCATCTCAACACCCCCTCCTCCTCCTTCCCAGTATGAAGTCCTTCTGCTCTTGAGTCTTTTGCATGTGTGGGAACCTCTGAGTTTTGTCAAGGTTGCTTTCATGTGCATGGGTAGGGCTTACTTGCTGCAGCTTTTCAGTGACTACATTAGTGAAAAAAGTGACACTCCCCAGAGGCAGTTAGCTGTAAGTAGTTTGGGCTCTCCCCCTTTCGTGACGAATGTTGGTGCTCAGTCTTGGCAGGATTTGTGCAGAACCTGAAACTGCAGTGGTGGCACCATGTCTAGGAGAGGGCTTACTGCAACGTGCCTTTCCATCCTCCAACTCTTTCATTCTTCTGTGCCCTGCTTCCACAGTGTTCCCCTACAAGTGTTAAATAAAGGGCCTAAATAGGGTCAGGCTCTCTAGCATCCCTTATTTTCAGTATTTTTTATGACTGCCACCCTCTACAATAAGAAGCTTCTATACATATGTGTATGTAACAACATTTAATGAAGAGGTCATCAATTTGGAAGAGAGCAGGAAGGGGGTAATGGGAGGCTTTGGAAGGAAGGAAGGGAAGGGGGAAAGTATGTAATTATAATCTCAAAAAAATTTTAATTTTTGTAAAGTATTTTGGGATTTTTGTTGTTGTTGTTAGTATCCTCCCTCACCCCCAAGATAGGGTTTCTCTGTAAATCTGGCCTCAAACTTAGAGGTCCGCCTGCCTCTGCCTCCTGAGTGCTGGGATTAAAGACTTAAAAATTTAAGGTTAAAAAATTAAAGATGGAAGTGCTCCATGGGGGCTGGAGAGATGGCTTAGTGGCTGAGAGCACTGGCTGTTCTTGCAGTGGGCCCAGGTTTAATTCCCAGCACCACATGGCAGATCACAATTGTCTGTAACTCCACATCCAGAGGATCCAACACCCTCACACAGATAAACACACAAGCAAAATACCAATGCATATAATAAATAGGTACGTGCTCCGTCAAGCCCAGATTTTTTTTTGTGAACTTTTTTTGGCAAAGACTGTCAATGCCAATATGTGGGTGTGAACATGAGATACTCAGAATGTGGGTTCTGCTTTGGGTCTATGGTCTCTCTAGCCACCAGCTCTTGATCAGCTGTGTCAAACAGGAGTTACTTCGTGTGGATCAGGCCTGAAACTCAGAAAGCAGTTACCATAATACTGATGCCTGCTACATCAATTGATAACATCTCGCCAGGCTGTTAGATCAAATCTGACCTGATAATGTACGCTAGATATCTCATTGAGTAGTCTGTGCTGAAAGGCAAGCAAGCCCCAGGATTTCACCTGTTTCCATATCCCAGTACCTGGATTTACAAGTGTGTGTTCCATATCTAGCTACCCAATTATGTATTTCATTTTGATGCATACTGAATTGTTTCTCACAGGGCTATGGCATTTCCTCTGTGCCGTCTACTTCCAATTCCAAATCCATAAAGGAGAATAGTAATGCTGCCATCATTAAAAGGTTTAACCACCACAGTGCCATGGTCCTGGCTGCTGGTCTCAGGAAACAGTTAAGTATACATGTAGAAATTGTCACTGACCTTTTCAGGATAACCAGGTGAAGGGGTGGTGGTGTTCAGTTCAGCGATTTTAACATAAGCTTGTTTTTGCATTGCTTTTTAAGACAAGCACAAAATGGACAGAATGGTGAGCCCAGCAGTGTAGACGGAAATTCCGGAGATGCAGATTCCTTTCAACCGGCAGTCAAAAGGGTATGGGCATCACGTGAGGCCGTTTGGGGATTGCATGTCTCTAGGTATAAGGTTTCTAAATTGTTTATATTACTTACTTAGTAAGGCTGGTTTTGGTTTTTAACTGAGATGTTAGAAGCATTCCCATCACTGTAGAACATTATGAAGCTCAGCATATACTTAAGCTGCTAACTTTCCACTGACTTTGTTCTGATCAGTAGTTTATTCAGTTTTACTTTCCTTTTCTGTGTATGTGAATCTGTTTTCTGGGGAAAATATTTAACAAAGACAGTAGAGAGAAAGTTCCTGTGTTTTGTTTACAAAGTTAATTAACCCTTCCATTAAACTGGTATTTCCTGGTTAAAAATAATCTCACTATGGGCTGGAGAGATGGCTCAGCAATTAAGAGCACTGTCTGCTCTTTCAGAGGTCCTGAGTTCAATTCCCAGCACAACATGGTGGCTCACAACTATCAATACAGGGATCTGATGCCTTCTTTTGACATGCAGGTGTACATGCAGATAGAGCACTCATCTACATGAAATAAATAAATAAACATCTCACTAAAAAGCCATTTAGGAGAATGAAGAAGTGTGGATAGAAGTAGGTACTTGTTCATAATTTCACTTCTTTATAAGTCCCTTTTCCCCACGTATAAAAAGGATAGAGGCCAGTCAAGTAGTACCTCCGTAAAGTTTAAGGATTTATACTCTTCCACTTGTACACATTTAAGGAGAGGATGGCTGCAGTGGGCAAAGATTTAGATAGAAGTACGACAGGACTTCAGTTGATGTTCGTGTCCTATATACAGAGGGTGCCTATGCAGCCATTGTAACTTTGTTAGAATTAGTGGGGCTGGGGTAAAGCTTAATGGTAAAGAGCTTAGTGAAGACTCAGGAAGTGCAGGGTTCAATTCCCCAGCACCCAAAAAAATTTAAAAAATTATAAAAAATAGTAAGGACATACAGATGAGCCTCATTACAAATACTTACTTTTGTGATAACTTAATGGGGTTTTAAATACATCTTCAACTTACAATGTTTTCTGCTTGTCAAGGCATATCTGTGGCCCAATCCAAAATGAAGAATGCTTGTATTCAGAAACAGCTCACAGCATCAGATTTGGTAGTGTACATCCATACTGTTAGCCTTTAGCAGACAGAGATAAAAGGATCAAAGGCCCATGTCTCATAGACTGCTACTCATACACATTTAAAAAAATAAAAGGCTCGTGCCTTTTATTGCAGCACTCAAGAGGCAGAGACAAGTGCCTCTCTGAGTTCAAGACCAGCCTGGTCTACAGAGTGATCCACAATAGCCAGGGCTATACAGAGAAACCTTGTCTTATATATATTTGTGTATATAAAATATATAAAACACTGGTATGACTGAAGTATAAGAAATATTATTTCACATTGGTTATTGGTGAGAATACTGGCTTAACCAATTCAAAGATACTTGCTCATGATAGAAAGCCTTTATTTTTCATACTCAGTGAAATTCAGTTTCTGACAAAAATACCATGTCAATAATTACAGGCGAAGTTACAGGAATCCATTGACTATGAAGACTTGGGAAACAACAATCCCGTGAAAACGATTGCACTGAATCTCAAGAAGTCAGACAGGTCAGTTTGGCTGGTAGAAATGAACACGTATGCAGCAGTCAGAAAAGCACAATATACAATGCTCTTTATGACCTTTGCTTTGTGACCTCAGCAGGAGGGAGAAAGAAGTTGAAAAAGGAGATGCTTAGAATAAACATCACAATGCGGTGTCAGGGATTAAAACCAGGTAGTGGGATAGAAGAGTCAGCATTTGAGTGAACAAGGATAAACTACACAGTCCACAAGAACATTATACCAACACCAGTTTAATTTCCAACACCCACAGCAAGTGGTTCACAGCCATCTGAAACTCCAGCTCCAGGGGATCCAACATCGGGCCTCTACAGGCACCTGTACTCACATTGTACTCACATGCACATGCCTGCCCACCACCACCTAACATACATAAAACTAAAAATAATAAAAATAAAACTTCTAAAGAAGAAATTAAATCTCCCAAGTATATTCTCATTTTTATTTATTTGCTGTAAGGGAATGTTTTGCTGGTGCTAAAATATTTGAAAGAGATACTGAACATCTTTATTCTGTATAATTGATTATATCTCCTGTGCTAATCTCCAGGTATTATCATGGTCCTACTCCAATTCAGTCACTACAGTATGCAACAAGTCAGGATATTATTAATTCTTTTCAAAGTATTAGACAAGAAATGGAAGCTTATACACCCAAGTTAACTCAGGTAGGTGACTTACACTGTTTAAAGGCCAGAATTCTTGTAGCTGCTACCTCAGGTTACAAGCAAAGCCAGCTGAACTGTGTAACTAAACACATTGGTCTTTATACTGGGTTGTATGAGGCCATTTTCATGAAAATTTATAGTACATAAGTAATTGTGTCTGTGTAAAACTGGTACCCATACGTTAGGAAACAGAGCCAAAGCAGTTGCATAACTCCCAAGTATACAGTGCAACTTGGAGTCAGTGCTGTGCACCATGTGGGTCCCAGGGACTAAACTCAGGTCATCAAGCTTGCTAGGAAGCACCTTTACAAACTGAAGTATTGCCAGGCATGGTAACACACACCTTTAATCCTAGCACTCAGGGAGGCAGAGGCAGGTGGATCGCTGTGAGTTTGAGGCCAGCCTGCTCTACAAAGTAAGTCCAGGACAGCCAAGGCTACACAGAGAAGAAACCCTGTCTCGAAAAACCAAAACCAGCCAACCAAACTGAAGTATCTCATTGTCCTGTATTTAATATTGTCGGAGTGTAGTTGACTAAAGGAAACTAAAATCTCTTAAAGTGAAATTTTGGGAGGTGGACAGACAGTTAAGTGGTTCAGAAGTTAATGTGTGCTGCTCTTATTTCAGAGGACTCACATTTGCCTCCCAGAACCCACAATTGGTAGCTCACAGCCACTTTTAACTGGTCTTCAAGGGATTTAGTATCCTTTTAGATACTAAAGGCACCTGCACACATTGTGTAGCAGTTAAAACATTTTTAAAGGTTCTTTTAAGGGGCTATTGTGTTTCTGCTAGGTGGGTTTTCTACACAGACCATTTCTAGCTCATGAGAAGTTTTCACTCTGGTTGCTATGCATAGCATGTTTGCATAGGAGTGAAACAGCTGTTGCGACAAATGCCGAGGAGTGAGGTCAGTCCCGGTCCATCCCTTTCAGGTGCTCTCAAGCAGTGCTGCTAGCAGCACCATCGCAGCCCTGTCGCCTGGAGGAGCGCTTATGCAAGGAGGGGCGCAGCAAGCTGTGAACCGTACGTGGTGGGCCGCCTTCTCCCTTTCTCTCTGCTTAAATTAGTGCTAAAGAAATGCTAAGGCTGTGCTGGCTTGTCTTTTTTAATTATTAAATTTCTTTACTGGGGTGCCATAGCACATGTGGAGGTCAGAGAACAACTTACAAGAGTCAGTTCTCGCCACCGTGCAGGGAATTGGGGTATTTTGCTGAGGGTTGGTGGGTGTCGGGCCTGTAAGCCAGACCTCCTGCGTGCTGTGCATCCTCAGCACTGCTCAGTACCTAGAGTATTCATTTTTAGGACTTAGCTGTTGCCCTAAGGCCCTCTTCTTTCTTTTGCAGAGATGGTGCCAAATGATATTCAGTCTGAATTGAAACACTTGTATGTTGCTGTTGGAGAGCTTCTGCGGCATTTCTGGTCTTGCTTTCCTGTTAATACACCATTCCTAGAAGAAAAGGTTAGAACTGATTCTAAATACAGCCAGCTACTGTGGTAATGATTGAGAGGTAAACATGCATTACCATGTGCCAGATTAATATCACTGTTAGGCATTCATACATCATTTAAGCCTCACTGTGTCTTTATGGGGAAAGTATTGATTATAATACCCATGTCGAAATTAGGAAACTGAGCCATAGAAGTTGCATAACTGAGCATACAGTTTAGAACACCCTACCTCTAGACCATAAATAATTGGTAAACAGCCTCAGTGCAGATTACTGTTTATTTGATACATTTGTTAATGAAAAATCACAAATAAAAATACAAAGTGAAAAAATTACAAACACTGACAACAAACAGCACTTTTTTTTTTTTAATCTTGTTCTGCTAGGGTTAATTCCAGAGACTCATACATGCTTAAGTGTTTTACCACTAAGTTGTATCCCAAGCCCCAGCATGAAATGTTTAAAATAAATAAAAACTCCTGTTACCTATTAAAGAACAATTAACAAAAAATATTTGTAGCATCCTCTATAAACTGGTCTTCAAGCAAACATTAAGGAAAAGACATGACAGGTGGTAAAGCTGGGTGCTAGAGCATGTGCTTAGAAGTCCAGGGCCCAGGCAGCAGCAAAAGAAGAAAGGAGAAAGGACATAAAAGAAAGGAAGGAAGGAAGAAAAACTTTTAAAACAATGGGCAGAAGGGTCAAGTGAGATACTACACACCTTTAATCCCAGCACTGAGAGACTGAGGCAGGCAGTGAGTTTCAGGCCACCCAGAGCCTCACAGTGAGATCCTGTCTAAAAATTAATTTCTTAATAAATAAAAACAATAGGCAAAGGACCTGGCAGCCAGTACCCTAGAGAATACAAGTAACAGACAGACAGGATACACAGCTGTAATTCAAGTATTCAAGCAGACGAAATAAAACCTTGAGTTCAAGATTCAGACAACAGTTGGGAATGGTGATACATACCTCTAATTCTAGAATTGTGAATTTGAAGATAGCCTGATATACATAAGAAGTTTAAGCCATCCAGAATTACCTAGGAAGACTTTATCTTTCTTAAAATCTGCATATCAAAACTAAATAAAGGGCAGAGTCGAGGGAATCTTATGAAAGAAAGGGGAGATAGACTTGGAGGGGACAGGAGCTCAGAAAGGAGACGAACAGAGCCATAAAAACTGAGCTCTGGGGACCCTGAAGAGAATGATACCAAGGACAGTGCATGGAGAGGACCTCAAACTCCAGCTCAGTTGTACCCCATAGACTCAGTCTCCAAGTGGGATCTCTAGTAAGGGGAGCAGGGACTTTCTCTGGCATGAACTCAGTGGCTGGCTCTCTGATCACCTCCCCATGTCGGTGCAGCCTTGTTAGGTCACAGAGGAAGACTGCAACCATTCCTGAAGAGACCTGATTGGCTAGGGTCAGAGGAGGACCTCCCTTATCAGTGAACTAGGGGAGGGATACAGGGAGAGATGAGGGAGGGAGGCTGAGATTGGGAGGGAATGAGGGAGGGGGCTACAGCCAGAATACAAATTGAATAAATTGTAGTAAAAGATAATTAAAGAAATTGAAAACAATTTTTAAGGCTATTGGAATGGCTCAGCCATAGGTCTTGATTTTAAAGCCATGTATGCCTGATGACATGAGTTTAGATTCTGGAATTCAAAAATCAATAAATACGATTTGCCATATGACAGAATGAAAGACAAAAAAACAAAGAAAGCCTACAACCCTCGGGTAGGCTTTCTTTGAAGCCCCGAATTTGATTCCTGCACCACCATAGTGTGTGGGGAAAGAAGAGGGTTGACAACTTAGCTCAGTGGCAGTGCAAGATCCTGGGCTTTATCCCTTATCAAGGAGGCAGAGTGGACCCACACAGATTGCAGTTAAAGAACATTTTTACACAATAATTTACTAAATAAATATAACACTCAATCACTAATGCCGAGTTGCTAAGAGGAGAATCTGTTTTCCATATTTATAAACGTTCTTTGACTTAGAATTTGTTTAAAATTTTGCCTTCACGTGACAGACAATAGTTGCACATGCCTTTAAGCCCATCACTTGGGAGGCTGAAGCTGGCAGATCTCTGAATTGAAAGCCAGCCTAGTCTGCAGAATGAGTTCCAGGACAGCCAGGGTTATATAGAAACTTTGCCAGGGGGTTGGGGGAGAATTATCCTAAAGTTGGGACAGAGTGTTAAGAGCAGTTGTTCTGTGATTCCAGTTCCAGTAAATAACCTTTCTCCAAGGGTACTTGGCACGCCTTATAGTATGCAAACATGCAGGCAAAACACTCATATGTATAGGAGTCCAGAACAGCAAAGGCTACACAGAGAAACCCTGTTTCAATAAACCAAGACAACAAAAAGGAGATAAATAATAAAAATTGACATTAAGGAAATTATAATGTGTATGAATATTTAGCTAGAGAAAATTCCTATGCCACTATATAAGACTAAAATAGTAGAAGGGGATCTAATACCTAAGGAGAATTGAGTGAGAAAGCATGTGGGGGTTTTTTTGTTTTCCACACAGTCACATTGTGTAGCCATTTAAAACAGTGACTGAGACAAGTATTTACTGAATGAAAGATGTTCATATTAAATGAAGAGAAAATTTTAAATGGTATGATCTGCTTCTTTCCAGATACTTATGCTCACATGATTACATATGTGAGATATGCAATTATAAGCTTTGTTGTTAAAGATTATTTATGAGTAATGAACTATACATGGATTATTGGGTGATGGTGATGCATGCCTTTAATCCCAGCATTCAGGAGGCAGAGACAGGTGGATCTCTGAATTTGAGATCAGCCTGGTCTACAGAGTGAGTTCCAGGTGTCAAGGTTACGCAGAGAAATCCGGTCTGGGAAAAAAAAAAGAATATACATGGTTTTCTTTAACAGATGTCACCTTCTTAGAAAGAAGATCGTATTCTTCTCTTGGTTCCTACAGATTCTTTGTAATTTCTCTGTAATTTGTTGTTTCTCATCTTTTTTAGGTAGTGAAAATGAAGAGTAATTTGGAACGGTTCCAAGTTACAAAGCTCTGCCCATTCCAAGAAAAGATTCGGAGGCAGTATTTAAGCACAAATGTAGGTCCTAATTTTCTGCCTCTTTGTATTGAATGATTGACATTAACTTTGCTTTCATGTATATGAGTACATTGTTCATTTCTTTGCTCAGTATACTATTTTTAATTTTTAAAAGTGCCATGCATTCAAAACATATATAAAGTACATGTACTAGCTTATAGCTGGCCTTTGCTATTTTATGGGTTCTTTTTCCCACTCTTTGTTCCCCCATTTTCACTCCCTAATCACTTTGAGCGCAACTGTTAACATGCAGCAAACCCCCCTGAACACCCATTCTGCCTCTCAGGCCCTGGAAAAAGTTACCAGAAATCCAAATGTCACACAGTTACAGAAACTATCTGCAGCTGGCAAAACCATGCCTCTGCTAGAGCACTAGGTAAATCATAGTCAGCTGCTGCAAACCTCCAAATCCACATAGCTGGAAATAAAAAGGGAACATAATCTGTTTTGGTTTTTTTGTTTTTTTTTAATTATTTTAATTTAGAAATCCTCTTCGGGGCTGGAGAGATGGCTCAGAGGTTAGGAGCACTGCTTGTTCTTCCAGAGGTCCTGAGTTCAATTCCCAGCAACCACATGGTGGCTCACAACCAACTATAATGAGATCTGGTGTTCAGGTGTACATGCAGGCAGAACATTGTATATATAATAAATAAATCTTAAAAAATAAATTAATTAATTAAAAAAAAAAAGAAATCCTCTTCATGGGGAAGAGGAAAGGAAAGAAAAACACAAAGCACAAAGGCAGCTTTTTACTTCATGAGCTCATCACACTTTCATTAGTTCACTAGTTCCCACGATGAGAAAGGACTCAACCACCCACAATAATGTTACTAATAAGGATATGGATCAGTTTCACAAAGAAGCTAATAAATCCCATGATAGCAAATCCTACTACCATGGCCATGGCAATCTTCTGGAATTCTTTTCTGTCAGGTTTGGTGCATCTTTTAACCAGCCAAATTGAGTCCTTTACAAACTGCCTACTTGGCTCAGCAAACTGCATTACCTGATCCATGATTGACGGATGGCGGTTTGAGAGGGAAGAGACAGGTAGCTTAGGAGAAGCTTGAGCCCAAGGGAACCGGAAGCTGGCTGGCCACAGCCCGCCCCAAAAACATATTCTTAAAGTATGTCTGTTTTTTTAAATGAACCAGATTCCAGAACTACATAGTGAGACCCTGTCTTAAAACAAAAAGTACTTGCCAGTTAGTGAAAATGTACTGAGTGTCCTATCCAGCTGCACACTATTGCCTCCTACCAGCATTATAAGAATCATGGCCAATGTTTTCTTTCTGTTTTATTTTATGTAGTGTGTTGAGGTAGGACAGAGGTGTGTGTGTGTGTGTCACACTCAGGAGACAACTTGTAGGAGTCATTTCTCCTTCCAAAATGAGTGGGATGTGAGGGTCTAACTCAGATTGTTGGGCGTGGCCCCAGGTGCCATATCTCAGCCCTTGTTTCTCTTGATAGATTTACCAAGGATATAGTCCTAAAAATATGTTACTAATTTGGAAAATGTGAGTGGCATTCACAAATCTGGCAGTGAAGGACAGGTAAATTATTAATGACTGGATGGTGCTTTACAGCAGTAAGGCCCATAATGGAGCAGCATCGCTTTGCACAAGGTCTTTAGTATTGATTCCAAGCAAAACTAGAACAAACGTCAAAGAGATTCCTTCACGAGATACTGACTTGGTAAAAAAGAGTATATGCAAACATGGCATCCAGCATTTCAGTGACTAGGATGACTAGAAATGGGGTTTTAGGAAATTTGAAAGCTGCAAAATCTTTGCTTACGATTTTTTCCAGTGAGCGTCTCTTGAGTGTCTCTTACTATAATAGGCCAAGAACACTAAACAGGTTCTTTGCCCTCTGTGCCACTTTACTTTATTCTGTTTGCAGCACTGTGCTGAGGATTCTCAGGCCATGTATAGCCATATAACAGGATATGGAATGCATCTCACTGGTACTGTAAAGCCACTGCTACCTAACAAGCAGAAAGAAAAATTGCTACATTTTCCAGACAAAGAATGGCAGACCCATCCTCTCCTGAGAAAAGGGGCTAGGGTTGAGGGTTGCTGAAGATTGAATCTGCACTTTATATATTGTAGGCAAGTGTTCTGCATGTCCAGTTAAATCTCCCTGATCTAGACCAAAAACACTGACCTGCCAAAACAATTTAGAAACATCAGCCCCTGCCCTCATCTGTACCCCTCCACCCAGAAAGATAAAAGACTTCTTACCATGAAACACTCACACACCTTTAAGGAAGCACATTTCAAGTTTTCTAACCTCAAGTGTTACTGTGGTCCTTTGACTTGAGTTGTTAAACTCACAAAGGAAAAGTGTTATAAAGTTTAGTCAGGTTTTGCTGCAGAATGTCTGTGATACTGGCATTCAGACAGGGGCAGGGAAACTGCCAGAAATTCCAAGCCAGACTGTTCCACAGTGAGTGTCTCAGGAGAAAATGTGTTGCTACAGCCATGCTGGCCTTCTTAGCTGACCAGTGTATAAACTGAGCAATCAATTTGGTTTGGCTCTCATTGCACAAAAGAAGCTGCCCCAGAGTGCAGTGAGAGCTTTCACGTCCTGGGGCTGGGTAGTAGCCAGGCAGTGCTGTCACAAGCCAGGTCGAGCAGGTGACTGTCCAGACCCTGCGCTGCACCCACCACCTGTCTTGTGCATACAGTGTGTGGTTGTACCTTTGCCTGAGGGCTTATCCCACACCTCGTTGGCTTAGCTATGTGTACCTTAGGATGTAAAGCCTGAGCTTCCCTGCCTGTGCTCACAGCAGCGTCTCCCTGTGTCCCTCAGCTGGTGAGTCACATAGAGGAGATGCTGCAGACAGCCTACAGCAAGCTCCACGCGTGGCAGTCGCGGCGCCTGATGAAGAAGACGTGAAGCACTCTTGGTGCTCACAGGTTTTTGTGGGTTGAAAAAAGCTGACCTGCAGTGACTCTGGAAACCTGGCTGAGGACAAGCAGATGCTCACACCGAGGAGACATCTGCTGCATGCCGACTCCCAGAGCTGATGCTATTGTACTTGCACATGAGAACTGAAAGAAGGAAGGGACGGGATTCACCTAACTCTGGGGAGGTAAACTAAGGCAGAACCAAAATGAGCTAAGTTGCAAATATATATGTATGTGTACATGTATATGTATTTAAAGACTGTTTACTGCAGTTACTCAGGAACTGCTTTTCATTCACGTTAAGCTGCTTTCAAACTTTAAAAGAAAAAAAATAATTAAAAGGAAAAAAAATAACCTAATGGGTGCATTGATAAAATCTGAGGTTTTTTGTTTTTGTTTTCTGGATAAATTTTTTTCCCTAAGTTTATGGCACAGGGTAGCCCTAAGTATCCCTCCTCCATCCCACACTGGGATCCTCAAATGTTACTGAATTCTAGTTGTCCCTGTCCCTTACAGCACGTTAAAGAGAAGTGCTTTAAAGAAGGCCGAGAGGGGCTGTTGCTCAGCCATCAGGACACAGTTGTCAGAAGACACCACTGGTCCTGTGTTTCCTACGGAAATAAGTGTTGCACTGAAGCCTGTGCTCTAAGTCACCAAGTAGAAGGCACATCTGCGGGAGTCGGTGGGTTAGTGCAGGATGTTGTCAGGCGACAATGATGCTGCATGTATTTCTTGGGTGCAAATGTATATTGCTGAGAATTTTTTAAAGACGGCATGTGCTTTGAAAAGAAGAAATTGCATTTTTTTTAAGAGTTTAAGAATCTTACAAGTGAGAAGTATAAGAATTGCTTATTTTCACCTGTTTAGAAGAAATAAAGGAAATTTCTCATACCTGCTCTTCTTAGTGTCTTGACTAAGTAAACGGGGGTAAACATCTCGGTGAGTAGGTATAGACTGCAGGGTCACTGACATTGTTAATATACACCTGGGTTGTTTCTGGAGTCCGTGCCTTATTCTGTTCTTCTGTGTCAGCTCCTGCCTCCCTGTAAACAATGTAGATACTTGTATTGTGCGCTGTGCAAAACCAAAAACGTCTATAGGTGCTGTGCGCCTTTAGCTGGACAACCATCACTTGTAGTTTCTTGTTATGAAAGCTTGGCACACTCAGACGCTGCCCAAGGACTGCCTCTTCTTTTAAATATATTTGCAAGCTATGTGTTCCTTTTTTTCTTGTTTTGAAATGGTCTCACTATGTAGTCCTGGCTATCCTGGAATTCACTATATAGATCAGGCTGGCGTCGAACTCTGAAATCTGCCTGCCTCTACCATCAGAGTGCTGGGACTGAAGTCCTGTGCCACCAAACTGGTTATTCTAATAGCCTTGTTACAGTAGACCATGTCCTCTGTAGGCTCTGAACTGATAAAAGGGAGAGCGGCCGTAACACTTTATACCTTCACAGCGTGCTTTTCAGACGTGTAACTAACACAGTTACTCAGTAATAGCAGCAGTAAAGCAAATCTTTAAAGTTTGACATGAGAAAAGACTGTTGGGATAGACAGGCATAAGCAGAACTGGAGTGTTCCATTAAGAAATGATGACCGCATATAAAAACGAGGACAGCAGTGGGAATGTCTTTTTCCTTTGTTTTTATGTGCATTGAAGCTCTGCCTGCGTGTAGATTTCAGGGTGGAGAGGCTTTAGTTCTCCTAGAACTGGAGTTACATACAACTGGGAGTTGCCATGTGGGTGGTGGGAATTGAACCCAGGTGGAAGAGCAGCCAGCGCTCTTAACTACTGAGCCGTCTCCAGCCCCACAGTCGTCTCAGTGAATCTCTGGGTTCGAGGCCGGTCACAGGAAAGATGAAGTGATGCTCATAGAGGAGCTTGAGAAAGGAAAGAGGTGCTAGGAAACGGGGGTAAACATCACTAAATTTAGACTCCCAGCAGCTAGGGGAACAAGGGAAAAAAAAAATGTTAAAATTGGAGACTTGGATTTAGCAGAGCCTGCAAAGGGTTATGGGGTGGGGCTGATTGTTCTTTTTGAAACAGTGTTACTATATAGTTTCAGCTAATCTGTGTATAACTCACTGTGTAGAACAGGAGAACTTGAACTTACAGTATCCTCTCTGCCTCTTGAGTGTAGGGGTTACTAACCTGAACTACTATAGGTAGCCTGAAAGGGCTTTAATTCCCATTGTAATTGGCTTTATGTGGCCAAAAAATCCAAGCCACATGTACAGCTGGAAGAAAAGTTTTGAGTATAAAGTTGTTTTATGAATTGGTAGTGATTTAAATAAAGTCTGGCAGGCAGGGAAGCCACAGCCTACCATGCTTTGGAGTAATTGGGACCAGAAAGGTGAGGAAAATGGAGCATATATGCAGAGTGGGAAAGGAGCAGCAGGGCCTGGGGGTGTGGCGTAGCCATATAGCATCCTCCTGACACAACGGGGACCCTAAATTTAATCCAAGTACCACTGGCGTAAGAAAGATATTCCAGGACTGGTGATGCCATATAATATAAGCACTTGACCTGGTGAAGGCAAGGAACAGGAATTCAAGGTCTTCGCTAGCTACATAGAAAGTGCGAGGGTACTTGAGACCCTGTCTTCAAGAAATGCACACCTGTGAGCGTGTCTCAGGAGTTTGAAGTCAGAGAGGTGGTTCTATTTTATGTTTGTCTATCCATGAAACAGTTTTGTTTTAAAAGGATCCCAAAACAAACTTTGGGGCCTGGGGATAGGGCTCCAGCAGCTAGAACATACAATGTTCTTCCAGAGGAGCTGAGTTCAGTTCTGAGCACTCAGTCAGCATCTCTCTGAGTTTGAGGTCAGTCTGGTTTTAGTGAGTTGAAAGGACAACCAGGGCTACGTAGACTCAATAAGTTCTATTGTTTTGTTTTCAAGACAGGGTTTCTCTAATCCTGGCTGTCCCAGAACTTGCTATGTAGGCCAGGCTGGCCTTGAACTCACAGAGTTCCACATGCCTCTGCCTCTCAGGTGCCTGGATTAAAGGCATGCACCATCATCATTGCCTAGCATAAAAAAAAAAAATTTATGAACTTTAGGAGCTGGTGAGATGGTTCAGCAGTCAAGAGCGTTCGTTGCTCTTGTAGAGGACTCAGGTTTAGTTTCCAGCACCCACACAGTTCGTTCATTCCAGTTCCAGTTCCCTCTTCTGACCTCTGTGGGCGCTGTATGTGGTGCGCATACGTAATGCAGGCAACACAGTGATACAGTTCTTAATTTAAAAAAAAAAAAACCTTTACCACTGAAAAACCTAGTATCACCTCACCCACCCCACCCAAATTCCGGACGGTAATGGCAGCTACTAATGACAGGACTGTCATAAGCCAACCCTATCCAGAACATATAACTGTCATACCTCACTTCCTTTTCAAAGCAGCCAATGAAGCAGAGGATACTGAAGATCATTCTATAGACTAGAAGTGATTTGGAAAGCCAGGCACTGTGGGGCACAAATTATAGTCCCAGCACTCTGGGAGGCAGAGGCAGGCGTGGAACTCTGTGCCCTCGAGGTCAGGCTGGTTTACAAAGCAAGTTCCAGGACAGCCAAGGCTACACAGTGAAACCTGTCTCAGAAAAAAAAAAAAAAGAAAAGAAAGTCTTAACCAAGTAACTTGTCTTCAAGCACAGTTGGGATTCACCCTGGACTGCAAAGCCACCTCCACTCACTTAGGTGAGGTGTCGCACCCTGGCTTTTCATTCTTTAAAGTATCTTAAAGTCAGTTGAGCCCGTGAGCTGCAAGTTACAATAGTTGGAAAAGCAGGTCTTGCCTTTTGCAAAGAAGCTGATAAGGTTGGTAGGGTTAGTCTAAAGTCACACTACGGGACCTTGTGATACTTCCTTCAGTCTGAAACAGCAAAATGTTAGAAGCTAGAAAGGTAATGGGTCTCTGGTTACCCGGGAAGTACCCTCATGTGCTGCATCCACCAGAGCCAGGATGGAAAGCTGGCAGATTTAAACTTAGATCCGTTGTCTCCAGTGTCAAGTCTTGCCTGGGATTCCGCAGTTACCTCTGCCCTTTCCCAGTTTAGCTTGCTCAAGACTCAGCTGTTTGAGTTCTGGAGGCCAGGGCAGTCTTAGTTATTTTCAGCCCTTAAACTGTCCAGAGCTGGGGCATTGCCTTAACCTGATTAAGGAGTGATTAGCCTTGTGTGTCATCCACCTCCCTCTTTGGATGTGGATTTAAGTCCCTGAAGGGACTGGGAGCCTTGCCATCTAGTGGTTCTCAAACCTCAGTCAGAAAATTTTGTTTTAGTACAGTCTTTCACCTAATACATATGACAGTTAAAACCCAGCCCCTTGCCAGGCTGGGTGGCATACCTGTAATTCTAGCTCTAGGGAAGCGAGGCAGAAGGAACACTGCAAGTTTTAAGCCAGCCTGGCCTTTATCTTGAGTGCTGGGCTATCCAGGGCCCTGTGGCAATACCTTGTCTTTAAAAACAAGAGCTCCTCCCACCCTCTCAAAGCAGCACACATGCATTGCCTCTCTGGCCACCTGACCCTACCACTCCTGGGAGTGGATGAAGTTGGAAGTAGGGATAAATTCTGTACTAAACTTTCCTTCTTGTCACAGGAATAAATAGCAAAATTGAAAACCAAGTACAGTAAGTGTGAGCAAACTAAACAAGGCTTACCTACATGGCTGTGTAATTTCCATGAACTTGCCTTCTGGTCAGCTATCACTTCAGCATCACTAGATGTCAGTAGACTTCAAAAGCCTCCAGTATTCTAAAATGTCTTCCTCTCTAAGTAAGGAACAGAGCTGTGAAGTGGTTGTCACTGCCCAATCATGTTCACTTTAGAAAGCACTGGATGTGGTGGTGCATGCTTGTAATCCCCGTTCGAGAGCGAGATGGGCAGGGGAGTCGGGCATTCAAGGCCATCCTCTGTGTGCTGGCTAATTTTTATGTCAGCTTGACACAAGCCAGGTTCATTTTGGAAGAGGGAACCTCAATTAAGAAAATATCTCTACCATAATGGCCTGTGGCCACCCGGTGGTGGATTCTTTCCTGATGATGGTGAGGGCCCGTTTCACTGTCAGTGGTTGCCAAGGTGGTCCTAGTTGCTATAAAACAGCAGGCTGAACAAGCCAGTAAGTAGCACTCCTCCAAGGCCTCTGCTTCCAGGTTCTGTCTGTACTTGAGTTCCTGCCTCCCTTACATTTCTTGCTCGGTCGTTTTTGGACATGATGCTTTCTCACAGCAATAGAAATGCAAACTCAGACACTGTGTTACATAGTACGTTTGGGGCAGCCTGGATTATATGAGACTGTCTCCAAAAAAAAAAAGTATAACTCATTTATTTTTCCTTTGGTTTTTCAAGACATGGTTTCTTTGTATAACAGCCCTGGCTGTCCTGCTCTGCCTGCTGAAGGTTGGAATTAAAGGCGTGTGCCATCAAGCCTGGCCACATAACTCTTTTTTTAAGACTGAGGAATAGTCAGGTAGAAAAGATCACTGTGTCCTGGCCTAGGTCTCATGCTGGCTCTCACACTCTTCATGTCCTTATAGATGGTTCTCTGTACCTACCTGAAGTCTTTCTTCTAACCAGAAAGCTGAGGTTTTCAGACACAGACACCTATGCACATGCCCTTTAGAAAATCCTTGGCAAAGGGGCTCAACTCCGAAGAGGAATCCATTGGCAACCCTAATTTTCCAAGCCACACCTTTGTGTCCTATCTATTGACATTCCATCTCTGGCACCTGTTCTCGGTGCCCCAGCTGAAACATCCTTGGATTTTTGCTTGTACCAACAGATCCTACTGCTCTACATTTGAAGCCAGAGAGTAGGGGGCAGAGAGAAGTGTGTTGAGCAGGCCTCTGGGAGCCCTGGCTGCCAAAGAGACAGGGTGTCACATAGCTGTCCAGCAGGGCACAGACTCTGGACTCCATTTGGATTCAGATCCCAACTGCTGTAGCTCAGTGCTGGCTTTGTGACTTGAGCAGTTTGCCCAGCCGCCCACACCTGTGTTTGTTCACCTACAGAAACAGTCTGCTGGCCTCTGACAGACAGGGCCTTAGCACAGGAAACTCATTATTCACCCGAGGAGCATCATGGGAGAAGAGCCCGTCTAGGACAGCTGACCCTGGGAATGTAGCTTGCTGACTAGAGGCCTTACTCCCAGCAGTGTTGGTGAAAACACGATGTTAACAGGAGATCCACGTGGGCACCATTCAGGGGCCAGAAGGCTTATTCTCTCTGTCTGTCTCTATCTCTCTCTGTTTGTTTTTGAGTTTTTTTGAGATGAGATTTCTCTGTGTAGCCTTGGCTGTTCTGGACTCGCTTTGTAGACCAGGCTGGCCTGGCTCACTGCAGACTTCAGCACAAGTGAGATAGGGGACTGTGGGAAAACAGTAATGCAGGCAAGAAGGAGTGTCTTGCAGAACAAGCAGTTTTCCAGTTTCCCTTGGGCAGATTAATAAAAGTCTAGCATTAAAAGAATAGTTTAACAAACTGTCGGGTTCAAGTGCCTGGGTTCAGGTCCCAGAGCTGGCACCCATGGGTGTAGCAATACTTCATCTGATGGTGCTTTCATACCTTCATTTGTGAAATGGACAGATTTATTGGGAAGATTAAATGAGCTAATAAATAAGAAGCATGGAGATTGGTGTCTGGCCCCACATGAGAGGTCCTCCAGTGTCCTCTTGTTTATTAGTTATTAAATACCATCTCTAGGCTCCAGGCCAAAGCTTATTAGCTCTGCCTAGTATGGTGGCAGCTTTGGTGACAAGCTTAATTTCTTTGCAAAGCTACACATGTGCATAATTTAAAAGGTCAAAGGGGCCAAAAGGCACAGGTGAAAACATCGTGTCTGCTGACCCGCTCGCCCACACGCCCCCCTAGCTCTTCACAGTCAGCACTGCAGCCTGACTACCATTGCAGCTGGTTCTGAACTGCTTCTGCTCTTAAAACCCACTTTCCCCTTGTATGTGCCTGCCTGCTTTCCTTTCTTTCTTTCCTTTTTTCTTCCTTCCTTTTGTTTGTTTTTTCTAGACAGGGTCTTTCTGTGTAGCCCTGGCTGTCCTGGAACTCACTTTGTAGACCAGGCTGACATTGAACTCACAGAGATCCACCTGCCTCCGCCTTCCTGAGTGCTGGGATTACAGGCATAGACTTTTTCAGTAATTAGCAGCACATGCACTTTCATTCTGTAAAATAATAAAGGGCCCTGACACCTTTATATTGGGTAATTTGAGGGGATTACTAAGGGGACAGTTGAATGGAGGCATGGCCAGCACAGAGCAACTCTTAACCCAAGCCAAGGCCTGTAAGACAATTGGAAGGTGCTGCCAAGAGAGAAGATGCCAGCAAGAGTTCAGGCTCCCTCAGGGCGGCACCGTCCTCCCCGAACTCCATGGGATGAGTGTCTGGGTGCATGGTTCCAGCCAGTCCCCATCCCCTGAGTGGTGTGAAAGGGGGAAACCAGCAGCCCTCCAGCCAGGGGCGCCGTCTTAACCCCTAGCTGGCCTTTCAGATCAAATGAGATGTTGTGTTTTGTTTTGTCCAGTGAAAACAGTTTATTAAGGAACAGTGAACAAACTCAGATTTGGAAGGGCTTCAAGATCCTTTAAGGATGACAGGAAACTCAGTAGGCAGGACTGTACAGGATGGCTCACATTTGCAGACTCAGCACGCAGGAGCCAGAGGCAGGAGAAGCAGGAGATCAAGGGCAGCCCAGCCTCACCCATGTCTCTCTCACACACACAGAGCTCTGTGTCCACAGAAGGTCTGTTGGGAAGAGCATAATGGGGAAATGCTAAACTTCCACCCAGGCCGGACTCTCCACTGCCAGCATTACAGGCTAGCCTCGGATTTTCTTCAGGGAACACAAACCAGAGTGCTAACTTTCTAAGGACTCACCTAGGGGAAGAGAGCTGTGTATACACAATCCCCATAAGCTAGTTTCCCTAAATTGCTACTGTCAAAGCTCTTAGAGGCTCAGGTGGAAGAGAACTTGCCCTGGGTTTAATTTCGAGTGCCACACAAACCAGGCATGGTGGCACACAGCTATAATCAGAGCACTCTGGAGTTGAAGGCGTGAGGGTTCACCAGCAGGGGCATCCTCAAAAGATATTCAGAGATGTCCTCAACTACATGAAAAGTGGAAGTCCAGCGTCTGGTACTAGAGGCCCAATTAAGAAAACTTAAAAAATAACAACAAACCCTCTAACTAGCACATGCTTCTAACCTCCTCACTGCCCAGCATTTTCTAAAGCATGTAGGCACAATTCAGCACTAAGAATAGTAAATGCAAAACAAAACAAACAAACAAACAAAAACCCAAATGAGCATGCTTTGTCTATTTTTGAGGGCGCACACACCTGTGAGGGCACACATGTATAAGTCAGAGGACAATGGCTAAGAGTCCATCTGCCTTTCCACCACATGGGGTCCAGGGAGCAAACTTCCTCAGGGTTCAGGCTTGGTGGCAAGCTCCTTTACCGACTGCATCCTCTCACCGGCCCTGAATGTCTGGGTGTGTGTGTTTTAAGAAAAAGCATATTTTGACTGGCATGGAGGGTGTGCTAAGTGTGCGCACGCCCTGGTTCAGTCTCCTACATGCACACAATAGTTACATATTTTTACTCCAGTTTAAAAAAAAAAAAAAGGAAGAAGGAGAAAAAAAGCCACGTGGTGCCACATGCCTTTAGCTGCAGGACTCAGGAGGCAGGCGCTGGTGGGTCTGCGTGAGTTCAAGGCCAGCCTGATCTGCAGAGCTCCAGAACAGCCAGGGCTACACAGAGAAACTGTCTCGGAAAATGAAAACAAAACAAGTCACTTGCCAAATTCTCCTAGGGAATGGCAGAGCTAGGAATCCAACTCAGGACTTCAGCAGACCAGCATATGGAGTGAGTCTGTTTTCAGAAACGTGTGTCTGACTCTCCTGGCTGTGTGGACAGTACATGGCTGCATCATCCTAATGAGAAGTGATAGCAAGCCTGAGGGAAGCCACAGCCTCTTCTGCAGAAATGCCTTTCTTGTGCAGGGCATAGGCCAGCCAGAGTGTGGCAATAGCCATAAACACTCATGCATTTACATCATAGATTAGGGATGTCATAAAAGAAACAAACAAACAAACAACGGAAACAGGAAGCCCAAACCAGTACTAAAGGACTCTACTATCTGTTCCTCCTTGGGGGGTGGGGGGGAGAGAACAGGCTCTGGGGTTGCCCTTGCCTGAGCAAGCACTCTGAACAGAGGTTGATGCTGGACCAAGAACTCTGAGCTTAAAGAGATAGCCAACTGCCAGGAGTTGGGAGCTAGCCTGAGCTATAATAGTAGTAAATTCTAAGCTAACCTGGGCTAGAGAGTAAGGTCTTGTCTCTAAAGCAAACAAATAAAATTCAAAGCATCGTTAGCAATCCAAAAAAGATAAATTTGTAGAAAGTGGCTACAAATTCCTCTCCAGCACATTTCCTACAGGAATGTGGCTTATTAGCAATCACCCAGCATTTGCCAGGGCTGTGTTTGTTGTGCCGGAATCATGATTCCCCAAAAGACCACCACCAGGAGCTGAGTCCGTTGCAAATCACATGAGGATCTTTTTATTATAAATAATTACAAGCTGCAGCTTGGGCTCACAGCCCCCACCGCCGAAGCGGTGAAGAGCCGAGAGCCCGGTGCTCAGGTTAGTTGGGTAATTTAAGGATTCTGTTCCCTCCCAGCATTCCCAAGGCAGGGGCGATTCCTACCTGGCAAGCATATATTTGTCGAAACATTACATTTTGAATTGATTGGCTATAGGAAGGTCCCCAAACCATTAATCCCTCCCTAGGGGGATGGGCCAGTTTCCTAGCAACTGTATCTCTAGTATGTGGGTAAAGAATGTGGTAAGGCGAGTTCTTCCACTGGACCTCCCCACCCAACTATTTTAGGCCTCAAGCACTAAAAATAGTCACCTTT
>CM053762.1:2293805-2459229 GCA_028658305.1 Pachyuromys duprasi | reverse complement strand
GTTTTTCTTAAAGGTAACCAGGCCAAACTTGCTGGTGCACACCTTTAATTCCAGCACTTGGGATCTCTATGAGTTCAAGATAACCCTGCCCTACATATCCAGTTCCAGGCCATCCAGAGCTACGTAGTGAGACCTTGTCTCAAAAAAATAATCATCATCATCAAAATAATAATAGCACTAATAACATGGTTATGAGGTAGGGCTGTTACTTTTCTTGTTTCATAGATATACAATATTTACTGTGTTAAGTGACTTGTCTAGAAGCCCAGGACAATGTGTGTAAAAGTCTGTCTGGCTCCTCCTTCTAAGGCCGCCTCTGTGGTGATTAGTGACCCGAGTCCTGGGGGACAGTGCAGGGGTTTGGGTCTCTACCGCCTGATTAGTGACCCGAGTCCTGGGGGACAGTGCAGGGGTTTGGGTCTCTACCGCCTGTACTACCTTCTTGCCCCTGAAAAAGTGATGTGAGTGAGGAAGCTATGACCGTTTTCAGAAATCTAGGTGTAAATGAGAGAGAGAGAGAGAGGGAGGGGGAGGAGGGGGGAAGGGAGCAGGAGGGACTCAGGGCTGGGCCCTGCTTCCCCTGCCCCAGGCCCTGTCTGCCTGTCCTCCCCTGCCCCTCAGGGCCCCTATGTCTCCCTCTGCTTCCTGGAGCCTGCATTCCCCTAGGCCCTGCATCCCCGACCCCCCATCTCCGGCCTCTGCATCCTCTGCACCTGGCTTGATGAAGCGTCACTCCTGGCAGAAGCTGTTCTTGGTGGTCACATGGCCGGCAGATTCCTGCTACCCAGCTCAGGGAATGAGGCCTCCACGCTGCTGTGAGCTTCTAGTCAGCCTGTTGAGTTTTCCCCTGAGGCTCTTCAGTGAGGTCTGGCAGTTTACACGGGAGCTGTTAGGAGCCATTGTCTCTGCTCTGGGTTTTGTATTTTACTTTTTGTGGAGTTGTTGCTGTTATTGTTTTGTCCAGCACATCTGATTTGTCACATTATCTAAAATTCTAATCTGTAGAACAGGGGTGACATTCCCTAGTCAACAGCAAGCCTGTAAGAAATAAATTCCATGCTTAACATGTTCGGTAAGCATGAGGGCTACTGCTAAGAATCTCGTTATTGAATCACGCACAGGCGCAAGTGTGCACAGGTCACAGGGCAGCCAGTTTGGGTGGCTTTTCTTTTGGGGGGGGGCGGTGAATGTTTTTTGTGGGTTTTTTTTGTACGTATGGGGTTTGGGGTTTGTTTTTTGGGTTTTTTTTTTTAATTTATATGTATGGATGTTTTGCCTGTGTTGGGATTTAGACGACGGAGTTGAACGATGTAATCCAAGAAGTCACACCACAAGGGAGGGCCTCTCGTGAGAGGCTTATAAGGGAACACAGAAGCAACTTCTGGGAGAAATGACGGGGAGAAGAGCAGAGTGAAACGGACTCTGCGCATGTGCAGGAGGTAGATACGTGCTTTGTGGCTGTCGTAAAGCTGTCGCAGCTCAGCGTGTGTCCGGGCGTCAACACGTGGTTCCTGGCGGCCAGAAGCGTTGCGCTGGTGGTGACACGCAGGCGCTGACCTGCTGTGCTATTCCTGGGGCTGGTGGCGGGGCTGCTTGGTGACCAGTAGCCTCCGTGTATACCACGTGTGCAGCGCCCACAGAGGTCAGACAAGGAAAGCATTTGATCACCTGGTGTGGAGCGACAGACATTGCGAGCAACCGTGTAGGTGCTGGGAACCAAACCTGGGTCTTCTGAAAGAACAGAATTGGGAGTTGGCTTTCTTCTGCCATCTTGTAGGATCCGATCTGGGGTCAGACTTAAGCCGTCAGGTCTCGGAGCCATCTTGCTGGCCTAGTTTGTATAATTTTTACATACGCTGTGCTGGTGCGGTTTACTCTCCTAGGAGGGTGTGAGCTCCTGGAAGGAAGATGTGTTTGTGTTAACTAACTCATGGTGCTGTGGAGAGGTTGGGATGTTGCAGATCCAGGTTAGTTCCCTTATTTTGGGCTACTTCTAGCCATCTGGAACAGCCATTCCTGGTCCACCTCTGGGTCAGACTAACATCTGGTGACTAATAGATAGCTTCCACCGACCAAACAGCTCAGATAGCTGCTCAGGCCTAGAGAAAGCTCCGCCCATTTCGCAGTACCTGGCCTTCTGATATACCCACCAAAGGCTTTTAAACTTGCTTTGATTTTAATTGTTCTGTAAGACTGTAAAAATTCATGAAACAGCTTCCATGTTTTAACATGGAGTTTGGGGTAACCTAAATTTGTGTTCTCACGCTATGGCCACTCGAAATGCCCCCAGAATAAACTCACTCTTATTCCCTTTGAGATGAAAGCTATGGTTTTTATATCAGCAACAGAATAAGAACAATCAAAAATTGGCCAGGTGGTGGTTGCACACACCTTTAATCAGCAGTTGGGAGGCAGAGGCAGGTGGATCTCTGAGTTTGAGGCCAGCCTGATCTACAGTTCCAGGACAGCTAGGGCTAAAAAACAAACAAACGAATAATCAAAAACAATTTCAAGCTATGTGTGCTATATGCCTATAATCCTAGTGTCCGGATTCCTGGGGACTAAGGAGTTTATTACAAGATTTATTAATGGCATGGATAGACAGACAGAGGCAGCAGCATGGCAGGCGCGCTGAGGAGACTTGCGGCCCCAGCACCAGAGACAGAAATGGCAAGGGCTCTGAAGAGAGGCATGTGGGAGCCTCCTCCAGGAGAGGAGGTTTGCAGCTTTAGTACTCAGGCCTTGTGATACCCAGTCAGGTGGGGGCTGATAGCAGCGTGAGTGTGGGCCAACATGCCAGTTTACTTCCTGGGTGAGAAATCCCATCTGCCCTGTCCTAGTAGATCCTGTCAGTAGCTTAGATCTAGACCGGGAGGACCGAGGTAAAGCAATGGCTGTATTCTAACCGCTGTGTTCTTCCACTGGGAGGTGGAGGCAGGAGGGTCAGGCGTTCAGGGACATAGCAAGACCCTGCTTCAAAAAAAAGTATAAATAAAAATGATTCAAGGGGCTGGAGAGATGGCTCAGTGGTTAAGAGCACTGGCTGCTCTTCCAGAGATCCGAGATCCCGAATTCAGTTCCCAGCAACCACATGGTGGCTCACAACCATCTGAAATGGAATCTAGTTCCCTCTCTTCTAGTGTGCATGAAAGCAGAGCACTCGTAGACAAAAAGTTTGAATAAATAAATCTTTTTAAAACATAATTCAAACAGCTCGCATCTGCTGTTTACTCTAAAGGGTGGAGAACCCCCATTCCTCTGAGAGCCCAGCTCTTCTGAGATGTCTCTCCCCTCCCACCACCCCTTTATTATGTCAATTAACAGCCCTAGAACCACCCCTACCTCCTCCCTGCTGTTCCAAAATCCGATGTCTGCATCACAAAAGTCCGAAGAGCCGTCAAACAAAGACACAACTTCCCCTGAGGGACTGGGAAAGAAGCTGAGGGTGTGCCCTGGAAGCCGGGGGAGCTGTGAATTGCTGGGTCCACGATGCCTCCTCCTAGGAAAGAAGCCAGGGACACACAGGCACGAAGGCCAAGAGGAACCCGGCATTTCCCTATTCGGCTTTGTTCTCATTTCACCCCTTGGAGTCTTTGACCTGCACACCTGGGTGCGGATTGTCTGATCTCTCTCCTTTCTCTCCCCACCCCTCCCGCTGATCACTTTCTCACTCCGACGTCTTTAATTCTATGAGCTGATCCTCTGAGAGCCCTGCACCCCTTTACAGCCTAGAGACCATTTGATGGAATGGAGATGGGGAAAATTCCGGATTATGGCCTAAGAATTGCAAACCATCTACTGTCATCCCTATTTCCACATCTAGGGATCAAAGTCTAAAGCCAACTAACAGAGTGGAGTTTCAACTTTAACCTATTGCCCTGAGAAAGTTTGAACACAGGAGCCTATCAAGAGAGATCAGTTGGGCCAACTCCAAAAATCCCAGTTGCTAACCTTCCCCATTTCAGACCTTCCTCAAACAACACCTGCTGGGTCCGAGGTCTTCAGGGCAACCCAGCTGAATTAAATGCTGGAGTATGCGGTGGTATGTTGTGTGACCCTGGGGCCTGGGGCCACAGCCAATGTTGGGGTCTACAAGGAAGCTCTATTAGTGTGCAAGCATTTGATCCAGGCTGGGAGGCAAGAAGCTGTGAGCCCTAGTTGTCATGGAGATGCTGGCACAGCTTGGATCCATCTGCAGTTCACAAGCAGCCTCTTAAGAAGGGGACTTGGGTGCCTGAGAGCCAGCTCAGCTTGGGGCTCAAGAACCTAGGGAGGTAATCCCTAGGCCTGGAGCCTTAATGGCTGGGATGTAGCCTCCTGCAGAGCAAATCCTCCACCCTCACGCAAGGGCTGCTGCAAGAGGCCTGTTAGAGTGGAAAAAAACCCCGAAGCCAGAGACTGGCAACAGAGCCACAGCCTGAGACCAGGGAGAAGCCCGGGCTTGCAGCTTCAGAAGAGAAAGGCCAGTCCTGGGCTTGAGGCCTCTGAGTCACCACACTGACAAGAGCACTTCCCTTCCCTTCTCTGGATCCCCCTGAATGAATAAGGTCCTTCTGGTTCAGTGAGTACAGTCAGGTCAGATCCAAGCTGTGGAGGCCTTTGAAGCATCTGTCTCTTGTATGACAAATGGGGATGAGGAACCATCAGATATGCTTGGACATAATCTTATGTGGCAAGCATTTGCACCAAAGCTGTACACACACATCACGTGGGTCATGCAAGATTAAGGAGGTGCCAGGAATGGACAGCTGAATAGGTGACCTCAAAATACCCTATGGCCTGGTGAGCTGCCTGCACCTTCCTGCCACTACCCTGGGTGATTCTCCTGGGCAGGACTGGTCACCTTTGCCCCTGGATATCTAGAGAGCAAAGGGTGACACTTTCTTACTGTCCTACTTACCTTCCTGTGGGCAGGAAAGTCCAGGCAGTGATGTCGCCCAAGGAAAGCTAGTATGGAAGTTTGAAAGGCATGTGGTGTTTCCCAGTTGTGTGATCTGGAGGCTGTTGAATATTTTGTGCTGTGGTAACATTATCAATTGATTATCAATTTGATTTCCTATTCTGGTTTTGGAAGGTCTCCAGATTAGGGTAAAAATGCTTGTACAGTGGATGGAAGGATACAGATGTGACACAGCTGGTAGAATGCCCAGTGATGAAGGCCCTGTGTCTCATCACTGGCACTACATAAACTAACTTGGTCATGCAGCCCTGTAATCCCAGCACTCAGGATGTGTGGACCAGAAGCTAAGGGTCATTCATGGTTGCATAAGTGAGTTCAAGGCCCGCTCAGGATTAATGAGACCCTCTCAGGACAAAACATACATACATACATACATACATACATACATACATACATACATACATACACACACATGCATGGGAAAAGCATCAGGAGCCACATACAAATAAAAGACCCAGTGAACCTAACGTGGTTACAAGCAGAGCCTTTTCCACAGTCTAAGGTCTCTGCTGTAAGCGCTTGGGGCTTCCCTTGACCCCTCTTAGCAGAGCCCTAGGCCCCAAAGCAGAACCAGGGCCCCTATGACCCCTAGAAAAAGGTTAGCCTGCCTTAGGCCAGGAAACCTCTGAGCATGCTGAGGAGCAGGGCAGAGAGCCTCTCCTAGCTTCCTGTCCAGCTTGAACCTGCTTTCTGACATGTGACCACATAAGTGTTGTATAAACAGTTTAAAGGGAAAGCAGCCAGAGGCCTCACAGCTTAGCCCTTGTCCCTTCTCTTTGCAACCCCAGGAAGTGACAAGTAGACCTCTAGGACTGCATTCATACTTACAGTTGGATTCCATCCATCTGGTAATTCTCAGTAATTTACCTTTTTCCTTTGAGCCAAGACTTAGAATACAATTCTCCATTTCATAGAAGTTTCAAACAATCTGTACAGAGTTCAAAGAATGACGAGTCTTATCAGAAATTCCCCCCTACACACACACACACACACACACACAGCCTAGCTAGCCTCTAAACTCACTAAACAGCTCAGATTGCCTTTGAACTCCTGATCATCTTCCTGTCTCCATTGGCCAAGTGCTGGGATTATTGATGTGCACCACCATGCCTGCTCAAGAACACAGGCCTCCAGACACCCACCCTCCCCCACCATTGTCCCCTCTTCTTTGTTAAGTTCTGTTTCTCACTGTTCTTGTTACCCACAGTAACAGAAGGAAAGACTGTCGCGGCTGCCCATGACCCTCCCTGCTGTGATTACACAGGGACATCTTTTGCTATGGAGACCCACACTGGGGGACGTGGGATTCCCTCTGTAGCTATAGCACTGACCTCAGGTTGGAGTCATTGTGACAGTCTCTATCTGGGACGTGCCAACGGGACACCCCTGTCCTCCCAGGAAAGGTGGAGAGCAACGACCACACCTGTCCCTTTTCCCCAGGAGTAACAAACATTTGAGAGGGAATAGAGTTCCTGAGATGGAACCTCAGAAAAAGTCTCAAAAGGAAACATAGGCACCATTAGAGGGGGGAAGGGAGGAGAAAACGGCAGCATCCAAGGAGGTGTGTCCTCCAGACCCCAGGAAGTGGCACCAGGAGAGCCTGAGAAGCTGGGGTGGAGTCTCGAGACCACACTCATCAACTGAGGGATGGCTGGGCTGGGAACTGGGGGAGGGTGTTTGTGAAAGGAAGCAGTTTCTGGGCACAAGTGCTACTCTCTGATGAGAGAGAGAGACCGAGACCGATCTCTATTTTGGCACATACACAGCACTCCCTAGCAGGGCAAGGGCAAAGACAGATGAGATTCTCAGCATCTCGGACCCTGCTACTCAGAAGAGCCATCGGCCTTGCAGTCATGGACAAGGTGAAAACAGGCAGGCTGGCAGTGAGTGTTCAGAGGGGCCTGGGGTGTGGAGGGTTGCATCAGGGAAGCATAGGTCCTGGGCAGACCTGGCTATATATATCTACACACATGCTGTGTATGGTGGCCAGACAAGGCGCCCTCTTTCCCATGGCCTTCAGTCATCTTGCTTTCACACTGTCTTTCCTGTTCTCTAGAAACTTCACTGACTCCTGGCCACCAAAACCCGAGCAGAACGAAACACACCTAAATGTCTTAGATGGGCACTGAAGCCTAAGGATGTCCCAACACACCTTCCATCTTGTGGTTTCTACATTGCTTCATCTCCTTGTCTCTGCTTTCTCAACGCTTAACACCAGTTGAAATGCTTTTCTCACCCCAGCCTGGCGATGCCTCTTCTGGAAAGCCTTCTCTGGTTTATTTGCTCAGATGACTTTGGCCGCTGAGCATTCCTCTGAAAGTGGAACATTCTTAACTTCCTTTTGGCTGTGTGACATATTTTATCTTTGTTTTGGCTGACTTTGTCAGCTTGTTCTATAAACTAAGTCTTCTACAGCCCAGGCCAGCCTTGAACTTCTGATCCTCCTGCCTCTACCTCCGAAGTGCTGGGATCACAGGTGTGTGAACCACCAAGACTGGCTTCTGTCTTGCATTATTAAGGAAAATGTTGTAGGTCCGCTCCATGTTGGTCTTTGAAGGTATATAAAGTTCTCTCGCTCTGTTGTACAGATTGGTCTTAAAGGTTTATAAAGGTCTCTCACTCTCTGTTGTACAGATTGGTCTTGAACTCATGAGCCTATCTTCCCAACATCTACACCTCATGAGTAGCTGGAACTAGAAGTATGTGCCATAGCTGTCTTGTTCATTTTCGTATCTCTGACTCTGTGGGCTCAGGAAGTCAGGTCTGGTGGCAGTGGAGAGGGTATTGAAACAGTGGGAATAGCCTGAGTGGAAGGTACAATACAGTGCATGATTCATGTGAGTATATAAAGAATAGACTTGACACTGGTACACAGGAAGCACAAGGAGAATAGGAGAGAAAGTCAAAGGGGCCAGAGCTGCTGTGCTGTGGAGGGCCTGCAGCAAGGGATTTGACTTTATCCTGGTGACAATGGCAAGTTACTGAACCCTCTCAACAAACACCAAATGGAAGAGTGGCACAGAACTGCCCACAAAGGGTGGGCACCTTTGGCTAGACCTATTTTAGGAAAAACCTTACAATACAGGCCAGGTGCCAACTATTCTTTGAGCCCAGACTGTACCTGAGTCAAAGGACTTCTTTGTAGATTTCCCCTTAAAGAGACTGTGCTCAGAGAACACTCAGCAGGGCTCAGGCATGCGCTCTGCTCTGTGACAGGTTTCCTGAGCCATTTTGCGGGTTCTACACACTGTGGCATGAACACTCTGCTGTACAGATCATGCCAGTCACTTTTCTCCAGGTCATGTGACTGTGACGGAGACCGTGGAGGGTAAGAAGTCCCACCATCTGACACCTCCAAACTGGAGACTCTGGAAAGCTGGTGACATAAGGTCCTGCCCAGACCTAAAAATCAGAACCAAGATGGTGTCAGCCCAGGCGAGGGCAGGAAAGAGCAACATTGCAGCTGAAGCAGGCAGGCAGAGACACCCACTGCCCCTATGTGGCTCCTGCACCTACGGCTGGCTTGAGTTCCCTGGGTAGTTTCTTGCCCTATGCAGGGTTTTGTGAGCATGGGACCTTCTAGAGAGAAAAACAGTGAGCCAGTCAGTGCCATCTTAAAGTCCTGGATGAAACCATTTAGAAATTGCACAGTTCGGTCAAAACCAGTACTCTCTCCAAGTCCTGGTTTTCTCATCTGGAAAATGAGAATGTGTTTTTTTTTTTTTTTGGTTTTGTTTTTAAGATTTATTATATATAGTGTTGTGCCTGCATATACACCTGCACACCAGAAGAGAGCACCAGATCTCATTATAGATGATTATGAGCCACCATGTGGTTGCTGGAATTGAACTCATGACCTTGGGAAGAGCAGTCAGTGCCCTTAACCTCTGAGCCATCTCTCCAGCCCAGAGAACAATCTTGTCTACCCCAAAGAGTCACAGTGAGGACAAACACAGAAGTGGCCTGCCATTAGCCTCTGATAGTGGCATTTGTCTTATTCATCCTAGCAGCAGAAAGTAGCCAGGGTGCCTGGAGGAGGGAGGCCGTGCTGGGAGAGACTATGGTCAGGGGTCCTGTAGAGGGATGGAGCATGCCTGAGGCCTTTTCAGACCTTTCTTACCTGTCTCTCAGCCCCGCCCCACTCTTGGCCTTCTGCCAGTCCCCTCCTTCCACCTGGGACATAAAACAAGCTGCCAGGTCCTGTCCTTGACTGAATAAGGACACTGTCCCACAGGCCTAGAGACCTGAGGCATTGTTGAAAGCTGCTTTGAGGTCATCCGAGCCCCACTCCCACGCCCAGCTGTGTCTGTGTATGTGGTCTCTGGGCACCCAGCAGTAACTGGGAAACTGTTATAGTAAGCTAAAGAGATGACTGGTTTTTCTAGACCTAGGGTGAGTTTTCCCTTTGCAACCAAAAAAACCGCAACTGTGGGTCTTTCAGGGGGCAAGCTATGAGCCGAGCTGTACAATGTGGAGAGAAAGGCCTGCCTGTGTCCTAGAAGAAGAGCAGAACCCAACCCCTTAACTGCAAGGGGTCCCTGAAGGGGGTACAGGTGGGTATAAGGGTAGAAACCATACCCCTCCTCAGAACACTTCCTGGGCCAGATATGTGTATGTGAGCTTTGTGCACGTATATCCCATATAAAACAATTTCCTAGCAGAAGAGCCTGGCCATCTTACAGCTCAGTGTGGGTTCTGCTTAGAGCATCGGATTCCACAGGTCAGTAGTTCAGTGCCACAAGACTGTGTCCACTAATTACGAGCAGTTACTAGATTGCAGCCTGTGCTTCCCAGCTGCTGAGGTGTTCTAGCAATCTCCCTTCTGCCTGATCTGATGTCTCGTAGGACTCATAGACACAATTTTCCTGGAGAGATGGCTCAGAGGTTAAGAGTATTGGCTGCTCTTCCAGAGGTCCTGAGTTCAATTCCCAGCAACCACAACCATCTGATGCCCCCTTCTGTCATGTAGGTGTACATACAGACAGAACGTTATATACATAATAAATGAATCGTAAACAAATAAAAAGTTCATTTCTCTTGTTCTGACTTTTCATTTATTTTTTAATAATTCATTTATTTTTCTTTCATGTGCATTGGTGTTTTGCCTGCGTGTATGTCTGTGTGAGGATGTCAGATATTGGAGTTACAGACAGCTGTGAGCTGCCATGTGGGTGCTGGGAATTGAACCTGGGGCCTTTGGAAGAGCAACACTGCTCTTAACTCCGGTGAAATCTCTCCAGGCCCATTCTGACTTTAAGTGTGTGTTGTGTGTGTGCACACACATGTGCGCATGCATGTGTGTTGTAATTATTTGTATATAGGGGAGGGAAGCCCCTGAAGGCCTAAAGAGGATGTTGGATCCCCTGTATCTGGCGTGAAAAGCTTTTCTGTCTTGATGGCAGAGCCATCTCTCCACGCCCAATTGTTATGGTTGGGTTTTTTTGTTTTGTTTTGTTTTGTTTTTTTCATTTCTTTTGTGCTCTGCTGAGAATGGGACCCAGGCCTTTGTGCATAGAAGGCGAGTGCCCCGGCCCTGGCCACACTCCTAGCCTGTAAAGTGTGTTGAGTTACTCGCAGCAACTCAGGAGCTGGGACCGCTCATGGTTTGTGACTTGGACGTGTAGCAAGAGAGAGACCCACTAGGCATACTGTTACGGAGACAGACTTACACGGTGCTGACACGTGCGTTCATGAGTTCTCTCTGAGTTGACTGAGGGCCTGTTGCATGCTAGAAATTGTCCCAGCAATGAACAGCAATGAACAAGGTGACTGGGGTTTCCACGTGTCCACCTTTACGAAAAAGGGGGCGGCGGATGCCTGAGGTGTCCACACACGTGGAGCCACCTCAGCGGGGCCGCTGGGCTGCGCGCTCGCCCGGGTCTCCGCGGGGCCCCGCCCGCCCGGCCGGACGCCCGCCCCGGCCCAGCCTGCACGTGGGTTCCCGCACGTCCGCTGGGCTCCCACTCTGACGTCAGCGCGGCGCTTCCATTTAAGGCCCCGCCCGCGTGCAGCTCCGAGTGCAGGAGCCGCTGTCCGAGCCCGACCACGCTGCCGCGCACCCCACGCCCCGCATCGCGCTCTCTCGGTATGGTCGGGCGCTCCGCTGCCCCTCCCGGGGTCCCTGCCTGAGGTGGAGGAGTGAGGGTGTTCAAAGCTGGGCACGCGTGGGCCACTGCGCTCTGGAGCGAGGAGCAGGCGCCCCACCCAGCCTGGGCCGGCGAGCCGGGGGCTGAGGAAGGACGTGGGGGTGGCTGGTCTGGAGGTTGGGAGCCACCGAACAGGTGCAGGAGCCGTGCGAAACTTGAGGTCCGGTTGCTCAAGCCCACGGGGCCGAAAAAGCCTCGGCACGTCCGGGGCGGGGACTTGGGAGCAGCCGCGCGGTTTGCAGCTTCCCTTGCGTGGGCTCGGTGGAGTGGTTGCTTCCTGAAGACTATAGGGCGCTCTTGGCCTAAATGCAGTTTGTTAAGAGTCTCCTGGTGTGTCTGGGGAGCGTGCTAAGCGCGGAGTGCGGGTAGGAAGAGGCGCGGAGGAGGGTGCGACGCCCTCCGGGTGGCGGGTGGGAAGTAGGCGAACCCAGACCGAGGTTTGGGTGAGGCCTGGCCTCGGCCTGCACCTTCCAAGGCTGTCTAGAAATAGCAGGGGTTGTAAGGAGACCCGATCAGTGCTTCCAGTGCTTCGCGGCCCTGGGCTGCTTGCCCGGAGCGATCTTGCCGGGTTCTATTGCTCTTTGGAACGATTTCAAAAATAGACGAAGTGCTTGCCGGGAAAGATGGGCCTCGTGGGGCTCAGGGCTCGGGCCCTCTGCAACTGTTAATACCCATTTCGGAACTGAAGGAATTTCCCCGTAACGGCCTCATCCTGGGCAACTAGGCCCCGCCCTGGCCAGTGAAGGCCGTGGTTCCTGGTATTGGCATTTGAGATCTGACCCTGGCGCCAGGCTAAGGTGGCTGCCAACTCCTCCTCGCGATGCTTGCATGTGCTTTGGGCTCGCCGGAGTATGACCCTGCCCGGGAATCTCATCCGTGGCCAGCAGCCACTAAACCTATTTTACTACCTTGCGCTGGGATTGCGCACGCGCACCGGCTTAATCTGCCTGCCAGTCTTGAGGATCTGGGCTGGTCATAAAACTTGTGGGTTCCTGCGGGGGTTGGGGTAGGAAGCAAGGTTGCGCATGCGCGGGCCTCAGCACGTTGCTTTGCCTTAGGGTCGCACACTGGCCGTTATTGGCGCCTTCTGCGCTTGAGTTTTGATACTTCCTGGAGCAACTTGGCGCCCTAGTTACTGTAGGACTCTGGGGGATGAAAGAAGAGTGGGAGGGCGGTTCTCTAAGCGTGTGTGAGGAGAGGCCGCCCCCTTTTGGTTAATCGAGATGAGTGAGTCTTCAGAAGGCTACACTTACTCAGAGACCTCCGTATTGTTTCTCCATTTCAAGGTGAGGTCCTTCCTGTTAAGCCAGACCAGACCCCGGCTTTCCGTGCTCTGAGTATTCTCGGCTTTCCACTTCTGCATTTGCCGCTGAATGGAAAGTAGTCCAGAAGTAGCAAAGTCGGCGTTTTTAAAGGCAGGGACTTGGGTACACTTTGGCCACAATGACACAATATTTCCACCTTAGGTCCCAAAAGATTCAAACTCCAAGATGGCAACCCTCAAGGACCAGCTGATTGTGAATCTTCTTAAGGAAGAGCAGGCCCCCCAGAACAAGATCACAGTGGTTGGGGTTGGTGCTGTTGGCATGGCTTGTGCCATCAGTATCCTAATGAAGGTGAGTGGGGGTCCTTCGTGTTACAAGCCCATGCATGGAGGGAGCGCGCCTACATTGTCACATTGTATGTAAAACTTATTAAGGTTTGCTTTCATTCAGAAAGCCTTCTGTGAAACATTTTGCAACATATTATCCAAAGTAGCAGGGTCAAAGGTTATCAGACTGAGCCCTGTACATCTTTTACAGTGGGTGGAGTTGGATTTTAGGGCCTCCCACATGCTAGGTAGGTAACCACTGAGCTATGTGCCCAACGGTAAAGTGATTTTTGAAAAGTTTTTACGTGGGTGTGGTTTAAAAAAAAAACTAAAATCCTACTGAGTGGGGTCTTCGTATTTCTTGACATATGTGGTTTTACTTTGGAAAAAAATTCTATATGAGCACACACGTCAGTGTGTGGCGGACACAGGGTAACTTTGGGTTAGTTCTAGCTGGAGACCAAAATCAGCTCAGCGGGCAGGAGCTGCTTTTACCCATTGAACCACAGAGCTCAAAGTTAGTCAGATCGCTTTAGAATTGAATTAGAAAATGTTTTTGAGACCAGGTAAATTCTTAGTTCTTACGTAGCTCAAACTTGGAACAGTCCTCCTGCCTGGTCTTCCCGGGTGTTGGAATATATGTTACAACCACATACCCAGGTTTGCAGAATACAGTTATAATAACTAAAACCTGGCTTGTATTTTTTAAAAAAATTGGGAACTTTTAAGTCTTGTTTGTCCGATGTCCCTAGTTAGTGAACAACAGGCACTGCACCAGTTGAGCTTGCAGGAGATTCGACTCTGTGTGGAGCCGCTTGGAGGGAAGCAACAGGTCTGAATGACCTGTGTCTGCTTTGAATATATTCCAACAGAGACTAAATAGCACAACCCTCCGGTGCCTGGGATACAGACATTGCCACATCCTGAAAATACTCAAAATAAGTTTCCATTAACTAAAACTTTTGTCTTTCAGGACTTGGCAGATGAGCTTGCCCTTGTTGACGTCATGGAAGACAAACTGAAGGGAGAGATGATGGATCTCCAGCATGGCAGCCTTTTCCTTAGAACACCAAAAATTGTCTCTGGCAAAGGTGGGTTGCAGCCGGCTTCTCTTAGTGTCAGACTTAACTTCTTCCTCAGGCCTGAAACTCTGTCTCTAGGATTCTGTCTGTCCTTCAAGACAGGTTCTCAGTACATACCAAAGCTTTGACTGCTAGTAAGGACCCTAAGTGGATACCTAACTTGTACATACATGGGAATCCTCTGAATTAGAACATGATGAGTGAGTTCCGAATACACATGTGTTACTAGGGTGGAGCCCGGGGCCTTATACATGTCAGACATGCCCTCTAACTGCTGAGTTAGCCCCAACCTCTGCTACACATGGTTAAATGTTCTTCCCTGTTTTTATCATGTACTAACATGGTTGAGGACTTTACCTCAGGGCCTGCACAGCCAACATTTAGCTTGACCTTTTTACGCTTAACTGAAAGTCTTTGTTCTTTTACCTGATGGGCAACTCTGTGGATCAGCTGTCTTGTGCCACAGTGGACCTAGGGGAGAGGAAAATGGAGGGAATGAGTGCAGAGGGCAGAGTAAAGAGAATGTGGGGTATGAAGGGACCGTCATTTCTGGTCTTTTCTCTAGACTACAGTGTGACTGCGAACTCCAAGCTGGTCATTATCACAGCGGGGGCCCGTCAGCAAGAGGGAGAGAGCCGACTCAATTTGGTGCAGCGAAACGTGAACATCTTCAAGTTCATCATTCCCAACGTTGTGAAGTACAGTCCGAACTGCAAGTTGCTCATTGTTTCCAACCCAGGTGAGGCGAAGGTGCTGCCAGGAGTATGCGGCCTGTGTTTACCCTGATGACAGCATCAGGTGCTTCTGAACGGAGTTAGAATTTTTACTCATGATCTTGGAGAAGTAACTTAAAGATGTTAACAAAGTACTGGTCCATTTTCAACAGTGTCAAAAATCATGGTCTTTTGAGTTACCCCATTGTGTAAATGGTTGCTTTTTCTCTTTGTAGTGGATATCTTGACCTACGTGGCTTGGAAAATAAGTGGTTTCCCCAAAAACCGAGTCATTGGAAGTGGCTGCAATCTGGACTCCGCTCGGTTCCGTTACCTGATGGGGGAAAGGCTGGGAGTTCACCCCCTAAGCTGTCACGGATGGGTCCTCGGCGAGCACGGAGACTCCAGTGGTGAGTCAAGATCAGATCAAAGATAACATGAAGATTCTCTGGGTATTTCTCTACAGCCTTTGAAAATTCAGGCATGAGCCACAGCGCCTGTTCATTCATCTTGGTGCTAGCAGTTGAGCTCAGGGTACTGGGCCACAGTGCTGAGCCATGCCCTCCGCCCTGGACGTATTGACCATGTTCTTGGGCTAGCTTTTCATTTACTTCATTTGGCAGTTTATGCTTGACTTGAAATGCCTGCCCCTGACAAGGTCAGCCAGATATCAGGTGTGAAACACCTTTAGGTTGCAGTTGAGAAGGTTATATTTACACTGTTCTCAGAGGTCATTATGGCAGGAAAATGCCCTTTAGGTGTGAGTGCTGTCTTTTCACATTGACAATAAGAGCATTGCCTACACGTGTCGGTAGATGAGAGGGAGTTAGAATACACAATTTCTGTTAATTTCTGGTACTCGGGTACCCTTCCTCTGCAGATGAGGATAGAGAGAGGGCGGGACACCATTAGCTGGGTGCAGCAACAGCAGCATAAGAGGCTTGGTTCTTCCAGTGCCCGTGTGGAGTGGTGTGAATGTTGCTGGCGTCTCCCTGAAGAACCTGAACCCCGAGCTGGGCACGGACGCAGACAAGGAGCAGTGGAAGGAGGTTCACAAGCAGGTAGTTGACAGGTGAGGCTTTGTGACCAGCAGCGTCGGAGGCTGGGAATGGACTTCTGTCTAAAAGCTTCTAACAGCATTTTCATTGGAGTGCTTCAGATTACAATTTTTCTTAAGCTTTATAAATCTTCATACTATGAACAAAAGACTAAAGTAAAGCAGCACCAAATACAAGCAAGAACCTGGTTGGTTCTTGGGAGTCTCCTTGTAAGAATGGAAGGTGGCACCTCCTCCTGTCTGAAAAAAAAAAGCAGTCAGAACTTGTGTTTGGGTGTTCTGCTTCCTTATATGTCTTCACCTGCACGCAGTATCCATGTCTAGAAGAGGGCATAGGGTTCCCTAGAACTGGAGGTACAGATACCTGTGAGTCATTTTGTGGGTGCTGAAGGGCTGCTGGCGCTCCAAGCCTGTGCAGCTCCCAGAAATCAGATACTTTGTAATCAAAGCTTTGCTTTACTTCTACTACATATTCTCGTATGTATCTATATTTGGATAATATAGGTATAAGTGTGATCCAGAAGTTCTCTGTAGACCAGGCTGGCCTCAGACCCAGGTCTGCCTGCCTCTGCCTCCAGAGTGCTGGGATTGAAGGTCTGTGCTGCCTGCTAGGCTTTGATTTTTAAGTAAACTCTAGATTTTTTTTTTTTTTAAGATAAATGTTAGAATGTTGTGAGTGAACTTTGCTTCCCAGCCTGTCTCATTCGAGATGACCTTGAGTCAACTCTGCTGTGTATAAGCCTCATGGTTCTGTGCCAGTGACCTTGTGCTGTGATAGAACACCTCAGCCAAAACAACTGACAGAAGAGTCAGTTCTTGGGCTCATGGTTCCAAGGGTTAGCATCCACCCTGTGGAGCAGAGGTGTGGGGGGCGGGCTGCTGCAGCTCATCTCAGATACACATAGGAAGCGGAGACTGGTGCCATCTCCTGAAACCTAAAACCCCCAAACCTCGGACACACTTCCTCAGCAGGACCATACTTCTTAATCTTCCTCAAACAGTCCTTAACTGGGGACCAAATGTTTGATGCCCCAGACTTATAGGGGTCATCTCATTCACTGAGGTCACCACACGTGGGGTGCTTGGAACAGATCCCAGAGTCTCGTGCGTACTAGGGACAGGATACGTTGCCCGTCCACTCAATGCTTCATTTGTTTTCCGGCCCCGCTCCTAGACTTAGACATTTCACCAGCCCTTCCCTATTCACTTCTCATCAGTTCTGTTGGTAAGGCTCAGTTTTGACAGTCTGTCAATGTACAAGACTCCTGTCCACTTTTTGCCTTGTCTTGGTGACGTTACTTATTGTAAGATGTGTTCAGTACAAACTTAATTTCTCCCTGCCCTTAACCCTTTCCCAACCTTCCTATTTTACAGTGCCTATGAAGTGATCAAACTGAAGGGTTATACATCTTGGGCCATTGGCCTCTCTGTGGCAGACTTGGCTGAGAGCATAATGAAGAATCTTAGGCGGGTGCATCCCATTTCCACCATGATCAAGGTAAGAGTGGGGGCTTTTGTTGTTTTCCTGTTTTGGTTTGCTTGTCTTCTTTTCTTTGAGGCAAGGGTCTCAGGTAGTACCTGCTGGCCCAGCCTTGAACTTGTCATATAGCTGAGGAAAACCTTGAGCTCCCTCTTGCTCCCGTGCGCTGGGACTTCCGGCATGTGCCAAGCCTAGCTGCCATCTTAATGACTTTCTATTACATTGTTCATTATTTCATCATTTCTGGAGTAGAGTGGCATTGCACTCACCACTTTAAAAAGGCAGAGGCAGGTGGGTCTCTGAGTTTGAAGCCAGCTTGGTCTGCAGAGAGTTTCAGGAAAGCCAGGGGTACCCAGAGAAACTGTCTAGTGGGGAAGGCTTCCTAGTTGTAAAGATGTAAATCCCTAGAAATCTTAGGATGTGTAGACAATGTAATCTCTCCTTTGTCCAGGGTCTCTATGGGATCAAGGATGATGTCTTCCTCAGTGTCCCTTGTGTCCTGGGACAAAATGGAATCTCGGATGTTGTGAAGGTGACTCTGACTACTGAAGAGGAGGCCCGCCTGAAGAAGAGTGCAGACACACTCTGGGGGATCCAGAAAGAGCTACAGTTCTAAAGTTTCCCCGTGTCCTAGCACTTCACTGTCCAGGCTGCAGCAGGGTTTCTATGGAGACACACACTGTCTCCTCCATCTGAGCTGTGGTTAGTGCCGTTGTGGTCTGGGGAAACCTCTGTTCCCACAGCTCTACCCTGATGCTGAGTGGTACTTGTGTAGTGGTAACCTGGTTAGTGGGACAGTCCACTGTCTCCGAGACACACTGCCAATTGTATGTGATCCTGGAGCCTGCTGTGTCACTGTGCTGCGCACCCTCACCAGACATGCCTAGGCCAGCAAGTTCCCAGTTAGCTATAACCTGGCTCCAGTGTGTAAATCCGTTATGCATATCTTGTTCATAAGTGTTCTAAAGAATATTATTTAGTATATTATATGTATCTTAGTGTACATTGCAATATTATGTAAATGAGATCTGCATATGGATGGTGTACCAACTACCCAAGTGTCATGCCAATGAAAACACCAAATAAACCTTGAACAGTGATTACTCTGCTCACTTATTAAAATAAAGTTGCACTGGGCAGGTGGGGACCTAGAACTTGGCTAGCCAAAACTGGGAGTCAAACTCTAGGTTCAGGGGGTGTCATGGTCATTGTTCTAGTGCTGGAAAGAGACGCCATGACTGTGGCAGCTCTTACAAAGGAAAGCATTTAACTGGGGCTGGCTTACAGTTCAGAGGTTTAGTCTGTTGTGACAGGAAGCAACTGGGCACTGAAACCCCAAAGGCCTCCCTCAGTGACACTTCCTCCAACAAAGCCACACCTACTCCCTAAGCACTGAAATGAGTCTGGGGGCGATTTTTACTCAGACCACCACAGTGAGGAGCTGGATCTGAGTCAAGTAGATCGCAATTAGGAAGACATCTCCTCTTGACTTTCCTACACATGAGCTGCATATAGTTACCTTTCTATTACTAGAATAAGTTTTTTTTTCAGGGTATTTTTTGGTTTTTAAAAAATGTGTGAGTAGGGCTGGAGAGATGGCTCAGAGGTTAAGAACACTTGCTGTTCTTCCAAAGGTCCTGAGTTCAACTCCCAGCAACCACATGGTGGCTCATAACCATGCAGAATGTTGTAAATAATAAATATTTTTTAAAAATGTGTCAGTATTTTGCCTGAATGTAGGTCTGTCTCTTTGGAACTGTATTTTGGATGGTTGTGAGTGCAACAGGCATCTTAATCATGGTCCAACTCTCCAGCCCCTCTGGGTACTACTTAGCAAGCTCTAGAACGCTAAGACAGCAGCACTGCAGATTGTATTGAAAGAGAGGTTTGGGCAATAAACCAGGGTTGCATGGAAAGGTGTTCTCAAAATTAATTAAAAAACAAATTTGAAGAGAAAGAAATCCCTAATCTTGTACCTAGTATGAGGTAACTGGTTTCGCTGTCCGGTGTCTGGGCTGAGAGTTTTTCATGGCAGGAGCCTGCTCTCAGTTGCTAGCTTGCATAAGGAAAGGACTCTTAGTTGCCCTTGTACTCTGTGGTGACCTGTAACTGTTGTGTGGCCCAAAGCATGTCTACATGTTGCTGGCTGCTCTTCCAAAGGATCCAGCTTTGATCCACACTCTACAAGTCATGGTGGTTTACACCCATCTGTAATTCCAGTCTAGGGGATCCACCATTGTCCTGTGGACACCCACACACAAATACATTCTCTACAAAAGCAACAAGTGCTCCTAACTGCTGAGCAAACTCCAGACCACAGAATGCCACATAGGTCCACTCTACTGACATTATTGCTGACTGGGTCAAATGACCCAAGGCAGCAACCACTTTGGACTTGTTGGTAAAATATATGTACATTCCAAGGATGCATAACAATCCAACCAAATTCAGGGACCTTGAATCTCAGTGAAATTTCTAGAAGTCCAGTGGAGTGGAGCATACGCAGATACTGCTCATAGAGGTGAAGACTTTACTGCACCTGGCCCCTCCCACCACCAAGAAAGAAGCACATGGCACAGTGAGCCTATTCAGATTCTGGAGGCAGCACATTCCTCTGGCCCATGTGCCAAGTGACTCAGAAAGCTGTCTTAGAGTAGGGCCTGGACAGAGGCAAACTCCTCCGCAGGCCCAGGCAGCCCTACCTCTTGGACCACATGATCCGGCAGACCTGAGGGATCTTGAGGTGCCAGTGGCAGATAGGGATGCCCTTTGGAGCCTTTGGCAGACCCCTAAAGGTGGATCACAGAGACCTTTGGGATTTTGGAACAAGACTCTACCATTATCTGTGGGCAACTATTCTCCCTCTAGGAAAGAGTTTGTGGCCTGTTATTGGGCCTTAGTGAAGAATGAAGTTTGACAATAGGCCAGAAAGTTACCATGTGACCTGAGCTGCTTGTCATGAGCTGGGTGTTATCTGACTCACCACGTCATAAAATAGCACACCCACAGCAGCAATTTATTATCAATCGGAAGTGGTGTAAGTGTAGTCAGGCCTGAGCAGGTTTCAAAAGCACGTTACTTGAAGAAGTCACCCAAATGTCTATGGCTTCCACTCCTGTTTCAAAGCCTTCTGATCCCAAGCACGCACCTCATGAGGTATGCCCTATGATTGGTTGACAGATGAAGACTAAGGCCTAGTTTACTGATGATGGCTCTGCATGCTATGCAGGCACCATCCAGAAGTGGACAGCTGCAGCATTGCAGCCCCTTTCTGGGACAGCCCTGGAAAACACCGGCAAAGGGACATCTCCAGGCAGTGCACATGATCATCGTTATATTTTGTTTGAAAGGAGAAATGACCAATATGTAAATTGTTCACTGACTCTGGGCTGTGGCCCAGGGGCTGGCTGGCTGGTCAGGGACTTGGAAAGAAAAGATTGCAACACTGAGGAAGCCCCCTGGGAAGATGTATAGGGATCTCTACAAACGGGAAAAGGATGTGAAGATACTTGTGTCCCACACAAATGCTCACTGAGAGGTGATGTCACAGAGGAGAGACTGAATAATCAAGTGGATAGGATGACCCATTCTGTGGACATTCCATCTCTTTCCCCAGCCGCTGTCACTGCCCAGTGGGCCCATGAACAGAGTGGCCATGGTGGCAGAGATGGGGTCATGTGTGGGCTTGACAACATGGACTTCCACTCACTGAGGCTGACAGCTGCAGCTACTGCTGGGTGCCAGCAGCAGAGAGCAGCACCAAGGACTTGTATGACACCATTCTCTGGGTGACCGTCGGGCAGGTCGCAGGTTGACTACATTGGACCCCTTTCTTCATGGAAAGGACGCTTTGTCTTTACTGGTGAGAATTATTCTGGTTATGGATTTGCTTCCCTACACATGATACTTCTGGCAAAACCACCAGTGGACTTAATCCCTTCTCGTCACTGCTTTTGACCAAGAAATGCACTTCGCAGTCAGAGAAGTGCAGCTGTGGGCTCATGCTCACAGAGTCCACTGGTCCACCACGCTCCCTAACCATCCAAGCAGATGGCCTGGTGTAAGTGAAATGGCCCTTTGAAGACACAGCAAGAGAACTGACGATAGGGTGGCAGCAGCCTGGAGGGCTGGGAAGGGTCCCCTGGAACAGCGTATGTTTGAATCCACATCCATGAGTCACAGCTTCCCCCATACCGAGGATCCAGACCCAGGAATTAAGGGTGTAAAAAGAGGTGGCCCCCTCACCATCACGCCTATGACCCCGCAGGATTTTTTTTCCTCCTGTTCCTAAGGCTAAGTTCTGAAGGCCTAGAAGTTTTGGGTTCAGAGTGGGGAGTCCTGCCAAGAGACACAACAAACGTTCCCTTGAGCTGAAAGCTCACCTCCATGCCCCAACCCCTGCCACTTTGGCCTTCAAATGCCTTGAGCCATCACACTGAGAAAGAAACAGGAGTTAGGAGGGGTGATTGATCCAAATGACCAAGGAAAAATGAGATTGCTTCTCCACAATGGAGGTAAGGAAGATTATGTCTGAAGTGCAGGAGAGCCTTTAGCACACCCCCAATCTGTGGGTCGAGACACCTTTGGCAAACCTTTATCTCCAAGAATATTTACAATTCATATCAGTAGCAAGGTTACAGCTCTGAAGCAGTAATGGAATAATTTTGTGGTTGGGGTCACCACCACATGGGAACTGTATGAAGGGGTCTCAGCGTTAGGAAGGTTGAGAGCCACTACTTTAAGGTGTCTCTTGGTGCCACCGTGTCCTGTGATGAAAACCAATGGGAAGCTACAACAGCCTAACCCAGGCAGGATGGCAAAGGGCACAGACAGCTCAGCAATGAAGGTATGCCCAAGAGCCAAAACAAGCTGAGGGTGAGAGAATACAGAGGGGTAGCAGAGGGAGTTATGAGAGCCAGCTAAGGCCACATGGCCAGTTGCAGAGAAGAGGGGTATGGTTGGCCTGAGCTATCCTACTTTGCTAAGAACATGTTTGTGCAGATATTCACACTTATGAAACCACCCTGTCCTCCATCATGGAATGTAACACTGATGGAGACCAAATCAGTGGGAAAGAGCTGGAATTACCACATTTGAATCACAAGACACTGAAACACTAATCATTCCTGAGGGGACTTTGCCACCATTATGTGTTCTAAAGTATATAGCACATCTGTGGTTGTATGTGAGACGGTTAGGTAGACCTGGTTATTGTTTTCATTTGAACATCAGTCATGACATAAGATGGGTCGCAGGCCTTTGATTCCAGCACTCAGAAGGCAGAGGCAGGGAGATCTCTGAGTTTGAGGCCAGCCTGGTCTACAGAGAGAGTTCCAGGACAGCCAGGACTACACAGAGAGAAACAGTGTTTCAAAAAATTAAAAAAAAAAGGGGTGAATTTGTGATGGCTAATTGTGGTTGTCAACTTGACTGAACCTGTAATCTACTAAAAGCCACGCTATTGGGCACTCCTATGAGGTGTTGGACTCCTGAGGATAGACGCCAGACCTCAATAACCCACAAAGACAGAGCTCTTGATGCAAACAGCAAGAGGTTTAATTAGTAGCCCGCATGCCAGGGCTCTGCACACAGCTCCCACACAAGGGGGTGATTCGGAGCCCCCAGCAACGGAATCACAGAGTTTATAAAGGCAAAAATCACAAAACAGGAGGGGGTCTAGGGGTAAGGGACTTTCCTAACGGGGCAGTCTGTGATTGGCTGTGCCCAGGCGTGCTGACTAGGGGATGGTTAGAGATTGTATCCATAGCTACAGAAGGGCCTCTCAGAAATGTTTTGTATCAGATCCGGGTTTGGTAATGATTAAAGCTCATAAGTCTTAGTTCCCATGGTTAGTTCCCATGATTAGGGCCAAGTTAAAATTTTCCATCCTTACATTCCCCCCTTCTTCTAGTAACTGCTTCAATCTAGTAAGCTGCTTCAAGCAGCTGTGGGATAAAGGTTTTTCTTGGGGTCCCCCTTCCCTTGATTTAGCATTTTAGACTGTAAGGTGACATTTGGGACAGAGGTCCATCTTCTGGAGCTTCTTCAATGCTGATACTTGGACCGTTGGCATTAGGGGCTAGAGAGGCTGAAATGCTAGTCAAAGGCTGGACAGTAGGGTAGTCCTAGGCATCTGGTTAGTTGATCCAATTGAAGACATGGGGAGCGATCTTGCCAGCTTTTAGCAATTCCAAATTTTAGCTCACAGTCCATAGCTGATCCAGGTATAGAGTACCTAGTAGTTTTAACTAGCTAATGAACTACCCAATGAGCTGACAGTGGCTCTAATTGTCTGCTTTTTAGCTGTATTAGCTTAGCATAGCCATCAAGGTGATCAGAGATCTGAGAAGGATATATTATAAGCTAAACAAATATACCAATTCATGTACTAATAAAAATGACAGAGATGGCTAGTTAGTCCATCACCTAGGCAGTGTCCTTAGCTCCTGTGGTCTCATGGCATCATGAGCAGAGGCGGTCCAGCCAGGCACAGATGAGAGACCGCTTCTGTGGAAAAAGGGACATGAGAGATTGATCTCACATTGCCTCTCGCAATGTGAAACAATGGCTCTCCAGGTGTCCACAGTTTGTCCACAGGTTAGGCTGTGCTCTAGCAGTGGGCCAGTTGAGACAGTATTGTCCAGTGGTTAGCATACCACAATCCAGAGTTGCAGTCATCTGTCGTGTGCCCAAATCTTCTCGGAGGCCTTGGAGAGCTACTGCCAGGATTTTGGAACTCTCTGTGGCAATAAGCTTACATATGTTAAAATGCCATATTCATCAGATCTCTGACAAGCCTGAGGGCCAGCATGTCTGAGTTACTCTTTATTTATTTTTATTATCTGCTCTAAACTGTGTCTTATAAAACAAAATGTTATAATTTCTAATTTTGGCATATTTTTTAGATATATATTTTAGAACTATATTTTAAGTAGACCTATATAGGCAAACTTTATAGTTACTCATTTTAGGCTGAACGTTAAAAAACCTAAACAAAAAGACTAGGTAAATCTTAACATTTTAACCAACTGCAGTTATTAGCATAACTTTAAATCTGCCTTTCTGAACTAAAAGCAAACCTTTTAATCAGATACAGTTTATAAAGAGGCTAGTAAATCTTGCTGATCTTACCACTTGTATTGAAATTTGAACATTAAAAAGCTTTGTACTTAGTACTAATCAGAGAACTGAACATAACTGATAGACATAAACAAAGATGTTGGCAAAACTTATGGCTTTTTTTTTTTTTAATCTCTGAACCAGCATGGCACCTGGCCACTATGTAGTTACTGATGGCACTGTTACCTCTCACAATACAGCAGAATTCTCTGGCTCTTTATACATACATGTACTAACCTTTTGTAACATTTTATATACCTTTAGGTTTTTAGCTTTGTTTTTTTGGCTTAACCAGACATTTTTACTTTAGACCAGGTTGGAAACATGTTTTTTGATAAACAAAGCAGCTTAACAAAAACCATATGGCTTGGTCCCATTATTTACGTGGCAGTCTTAAGATGGTGGTGAGACATATCACATACCATGTGTAAACTTATATTGTTGTTACTTGAAACATATGCATTTATAAACCTTATAAACACATAGGCACATATATATATATTTTTTAAATAAGTTTGAATTTAACCTTAAACACACCCAATTATTTTTGATTATATTAACCATTTAAAACTCTTTTTGTTGGACTTAGCTGTAATTTTAACTGTTACAGTTAAGTGTAGTTACCTTTTTTTTTTTTATCACTGCATGGTCTGCTGACCAGCAATAACTTACCCTCCCTGGGTGGAAGAGGAGGAGGGAGAGTGAGCTCTAGCTGGTTCCGCTCTAAGTCTCTCTCACTCAGGAAGCCTCAGAAGGGAGGATCCAGGCAGCTCTGCCTGCCAGCTGAGCTTTAGTTTTGTTGCAGCCTGATTTATGTGTCTTTCCTGCTACCCACAAGCATTTCCGCCGCGTGTGGGACTTTCCCATGCCGCAGCAGTCCCTGGCAGATCGCAGCGCAGAGTTTTAAAGTCAGACTAAGGGGGGTGGTAACAGTCTGTCCCATCGTCAGTCGGTAGTCAATAAAATAACACAGAGAACACAGAACAGACAAACATCTACAACACAGAACGTGCAACCCAGATGGCCCGCCACAGAAACGGAAGGGTGGCCGGCTGTGTATCCATAGCTACAGAAGGGCGTCTCTTGGAAATGTTTTGTATCAGATCCGGGTTTGGTATTGTATCAGATCCAGGTTTGGTATTGTATCAGATCCGGGTTTGGTAATGATTAAAGCTCATAAGTCTTAGTCCCCATGGTTAGTTCCCATGGTTAGGGCCAAGTTAAAATTTTCCATCCTTACAGAGAAGCTTTTCTTAATCACATTGCTCAAAGCATCCTAAGTCTCAGCAGCACCTTCTGGTAGCAGCCCACATAGAGAACCTGGAAGAAGGAGACAGGTCTGTCTGCTTGCCCTCAATCTATTGGCAGGTTCTCTTCTTTTGTTGCTGCGGCGTCCCCTCACCAAAATTAGAACCAGCTTCCTTAGGATTCTAACACAGACCAAATTCTCCAGGCCTTCAGTGGCATTTTGAAACTGCTGAGACATCTAGCCTCATGAAAAACTACTGGATTCTCAGCCTCTCCACTGTGAGACAGCCATTGTTGGACTATCCAGACCATAGTCTATAAGCCGATTTAAGAGGTCTTCTATTAACATGTATGTATGTATGTATGTGTATATACGTCTGTGTGTATATGTATGTAAATAGTGTGTTAGTTCTGTTCCTCTAGAGCAGTGGGTCTCCACCTTCCTCATGTGTGGCCCTTTAATATAGCTCCTTATGTTGTGTCACCCCCAGAGGGCACACAATTATTCTGTTGCTGCCTCACTGTAATTTTGCTACTGTTATGAATCATAACGTAATATCTGATATGTGACACCCCCAAAGGGGTGGCGACCCACAGGTTGAGAACCACTGTTTTAAGGAACCCCGGCTAACACACTATCTGTGTGCTGGGGCAAATGTGTATGTGAGTGCAGGTGCTCTTGGAGGCAAGAGGCATCCAATTCCCCTGGAACTGGAGTCCCATGAGTGTGTGTGCATGCGCACTAGTTTACAGGGAGGAGGATGACATCAGGTGTCAGCCACCCTGTTTCTTCAGACAAGGACCCTCCCTAGTTAGAGCCGCAGGGAGCCTCTGTCTCCGCCACCCCGGTGCTGGCCTGACTGCGTGCAGAACAACTTGGAGCTTTTTACCTGTGTTCTGGGGATCCAACTCAAGTCCTCACACTTGCATTGCACGCACTTCAACTCCTCAGACCAGTAGTTATTTAAACGCCTACAAACAGCCGAGCGGTGATGTCCCCCGTCTTTAATCCCAGGCAGAGGCAGGAGGATCTCTGAGTCCTGCCTGGTCTACAGAGTGAACTCCAGGACAGGCAGGCCTACACAGAGAAACCCTGTCTCCAAAACAAAACAAAACAAAACAAAAAGCGAACAAACAGACATGCACACACACACACACACCACAAACAGATGTAAGGGAACCGGCCTGGGGTATGTGGCTCAAAGTGCTGCAGAAAGGTAGCGCAGTTAATCCCCGGACCTTCCAGGAGGCGCTTCCCAAGCTGCCATCTTCTGTGTGCTCTCAGAGCATGCAGACCGTCCACGGGAGGCCTTGGAAAACTGGAGTCCCTCTCCCAGGCCTTGAGGCTGGGCGCGCGCACCAAGGTGCCTGAGCAGCAGAGGGCGGAGCTTGCACGCTGACGTAAGTCTGAGACGTTCCTTGTTCGTTACAAAGTTGGCTCCTGAGCCTAACGGAGGTACTGGTTTCAGACCTGTGTGGCGGCGGTGTCAGCTGCAGGATTTATCTTCTGCATCCTCAGAGGCAGAGGGCAGTGCCTACCTGTGAAGGAAAGCTTCTGTGGGCCTGTGGTGCTGGAGAGGGGAGGAGCCTGCTGCAGGGAGGGAGGAGCTTGTCTCCACAGTTGCCTCCTCCTGCCTATGCTGGGCTGCCCTTCAGACCCGCATTCTAGCTAAGGAACTTTTGGGCATCATAGTCCCTGCGCTCCGCTACTCAAGAGGTAGCTCCTAGTCAGGTATGGTGACACAGGCCTGGAATCTCAGCACTCTGATTGGCTGAGGCAGTTGGATTGTTGTGAGTTCAAGGCTAGCCTAGACTTGCCGGCCAGCCCTAGATACGGTGTGGAACCCGGCCTCAGCTCCGCTCCCCAACAAAAGAAAGTTGTTTAATGTCTTGAAGACAGGGGGAGCGTCCACTGAAATTTTCTCCTGCTTTCAGGGTCAGCATGTCCACTGTCAAGGAACAGCTAATTCAGAACCTAACCCAGGAAGACAAAGCCTCCCGCTGTAAGGTCACTGTGGTAGGAGTTGGCAACGTCGGTATGGCGTGCGCGATTAGCATCTTATTGAAGGTGAGCAGCTAGAGGAAACCAAATACGCTCTTTCAGGTGAGGGTGGCAGGGCTGCTCCCCTAATGGTACCACACACATGTTACATGCACACCACACACATAAATGAAAATGAAAAATATAATCTCTAAAGACTTGAAAAGGCACGATTCTACAAAATTCTTACAATATTGTAAAGAAAAAGCAGTTGATGCTTTCTCCTCTGTTCTACTGTTAACCCGGACTGCTTGGCATTGTGCATATTCAGCAACTATATTTTTGTATCTTTTTTTTTTCCTAATTAAAAAACACAAGATTCTCTGGGTGGTCGTGGCACACACCTTTAATCCCAGCACTCAGGAGGCAGAGGCCGGTGGCCCTCTTGAGTTCAAGGCCTGATCTACAGAGTGAGCTCCAGGACAGCCAGTGTTTTGCAAAAACCAAAACCAAAAGCCCCACAAGATTCCTTTGGTTATAAAGTGGCCACATAAAAACTGACTGTTCTTCCATTGCTGGGCATCAGACTCAAGGCCTCACACCCCAGGGCAGGCACTTTGCCAGCTCAGCTCCACACTCAGCGCTGGCACCCTCCTTATTCTCCTAAATTAGGACACAGTGTTTACAGTTTTTGTGTGTTTCAGGATTTGGCTGATGAACTTGCCCTTGTTGACGCTGACGCAGACAAGCTGAAGGGAGAGGCCCTGGATCTTCTGCACGGCAGCCTTTTCTTTAGTACTCCGAAGATTGTCTATGGGAAAGGTTAGTTTTCATTTTATAACGTTACTTGTGGAGCTTTGTGGAAAGTACTGAAGTTGCATGTGTAATATTTGGACAACTTGTAATCCCAGCGCTTGGGAGTGGAGGCAGGAGGAAGATCAGAGGTTAGCCTCAGCTACAGACAGAGTTTGAGGCCAGCCTGGGCTACATGAGACCTCTTTCAAAAAATAGAAAAGGTAATCAATTTTACCAAATTGACTTCAATAAGTATATAATTAAAAATATCAGTGTCAACAGGACATACAATTTAATTGTATATATGTCTCATTTTAATACAACAATCCTGTTCACTTATTTTGAGATAGAATCTTACTCTGTGGCCATGGTGAGCCTGGAATTCACACAAACATGACAGTTTCTGTCTCCTAAGGACCGGATTAAAGGTGTGCGCTACCAAGCCCAGAATAAAGGCTTAATTAATTAACTGTTTTTGTTTTGAGACAGAGTTTCTCTGTGTAACTCTGGCTGTCCTGGACTCACTCTGTAGACCAGGCTGGCCTCAAACTCACAGAGATCCACCTGCCTCTGCCTCCTGGGTGCTGGGATTAAAGGCGAGTGCTATCACACTTGGCAAGGTTTTTTTTTTTTTCTTTTAAAAAAGAATGTTAAATTACAGTTGGGCAAGTTTTGGAAGACAGAAAATGTAGAACTCCTTGGGGGGTGTCGAGGCAGCCCAGTGGCTGAGAACACCGCTGCTCTTTTTGAGGACCTGTGTGTGCTTGCCAGCACCCACACCGAGACTCACAAGCGCATGTAATTCTGGTACCAAGAGATGGATGTCCTCTTCCAGACTTCACGGGCACGGCACACGTGTGGTGCACCAACATGCATGCAGGCAAAGTGTATTTGAGTGCAAACGCTCAAATACATAAAACAGCAAGTGAATGTCTCAAAATGACTGGCACTGACGATAGCTGCTTAATTTAAAAGTGTCTTAGAAAGGCACTGTAAACATTTCCCTAAGAATTTGCTGATCTATGTACTTACCTATCTATATCCTTCTTCTTATTATTATTTTGTTTTTTGAGACAGGGTTTCTCTGTGTAACTCTAGCTGTCCTGGAACCTGCTCTGTAGATCAGGCTCCCCTTGAATTCACAGATCCGCCTGCCTCTGCCTCTCAGCTGCTAAGATTGAAGGTGTGTGGCTATTGTTGTTATCATCATCATCACCTTTATTGAGGCTCTCTCTACTAGTCCTGGCCGTCCTGGAACTCACTGTGTGGACCAGGCCGCCTGGCATCTGACTCTACAGATCCGCCTGCCTCTGCCCCCCAAGTGCTGGCACTGAAGGTACACACTACCACACCCTGCCAATTAGTATTTTTTAAATGACGCAGATGTATATGTGTACAAGTGGATGTATTACGTGCACATAAGTGCAGGTACCTGTGCAGGCCGAAGGCGTTGAAGCCCCTGGATCTGAAGCTAGAGGAGGTTGGGAGCCCCCAGCCGTGGGTGCTGGGAACTGGGTCCTCTGGAAGAGCAGTCAGTGCTTTGAACTGCTGATCCATCTCTGCAGCCGTGAGACCTGTTCTTTGTTGTGATGGTCCTTTTTGTCTAAAACGTGTGGTAAGGTCCTTACCACCGAGCCCGATGCCCTGAGTTTAGGGACTCATATGGTAGGAGGAGGGTATTGACTCCCCCACTGTGCTCTCTGACTTCCATTTAAATTCCATGGTTTGGCACACACACACAAATAAGAATATGGATGATAAGTGTAACAGTACTTAAAGTAACTGCTAATTGAAAAGTGTCTAATGTTTAGTAATGCTAAGCAAACATTGTATCACTGGGGTTGGATATAGGAGGTGAAATAATTTCCAGATTGATAATTCCATTTAGTAAGTATAAGTAGTTTGTTTTCTTGTATGGATTAAGATCTAACTTATTTGTAATATCAAATATGGGTCCTTATCATAATTAGAATCTATTGTTGCCTTTAGAGTCCTAAAACAGACACGGACATTCTCAGAGTTCAAAGCTTCTACTTCATTTGTGTACTCTGAAAAGCCCGAGTGTTGGGGATGTGATTCAGAGATGGCGCTGCCCTGGGTTCAGTTCCCAACAACATGTAAAAGCAAACACAGAAGTCAGAGAGCTGCTGGTGGGTTGAAGGGAACGGCAGATTAGGAGGTGGTCATGGGGAAACTGGCAAGAGGCAGCAGGCCCTGTGCGGCTTATGCAAGATGCTGCAGGGTAGGGAGTCTGAGTTCTTCAAACCCAACAGCACGGAATAGACCCTCAAGGCCTAGAGGTTGGCACTCCTGACAGAAACGCTGTCTTCTGTTTCCTCCTTAGATTACAGTGTATCTGCCAACTCCAAATTAGTTATCATCACAGCCGGTGCAAGGCAGGTCGTGGGAGAGACGCGCCTTGACCTGGTCCAGCGAAACGTTGTCATCATGAAATCCATCGTTCCTGGCATAGTCCAAAACAGTCCCGACTGTAAAATAATGATTGTCTCCAACCCAGGTAAGGAGCCCCCTTTCTGAATGGTGGTTGGTCCATGGTTTATAACCACTCTGTTATCAACGTCACTAAGGTTGCATTTGTGGGTAATGAGCTTTATTCATTCCACGTCTGCCATGCTGTGAGTTTGGTAGGTGCCATCACGGAGTAGCTGTGGCACCTCAGAAGGCTGTGTGGTCTCATTTCCTGGTGCTTCATAAACAAAACAAAACAAAACAAAACAAAACAAAAAACAGTAGTGAGACGAGCTTTTCTACATAGCCCTTTACAGTGCCATTATTTTGATTTCATTTATGTCTGGGGTGTGTAAGGAATTTGCTCCTTTGCATTGCTGGAGTCTCCTGTTTATGTTTCTATGTGTGATGAGCATGTGCTAGGATCAAAGGTGTATGCCACCAGCAGCCAGCATGGTTTTCCAATCTTTCCTGCTTCCCTCCCTCCTTCCCTGGGCATGTCTTCGGTACCCAGCTCAGCAGCTTATGGCTGTGCCTTAGCCATCACTTCCTGCTTGCTCAGAGCTTCAACATCAAAGCAGAGGTGACAGGATCTTTCTGTCTTGCACACACACCTGCAGGACATTCCGGCTGTGTCTGCGCATAATTCTAGGTAGCGCTTTGTGAGCCTAGGTGAGGGTGTGGTGATGGGAAGGAGAAACCCGGAAGGTTAAAGAGGTAGACCTGCCCCGTTTGTTATTAGATTTGCAGAAAAGCCCCTAGAGTCTCTCAGAAGATGTTTTAAGAGTCTATTAGTGAGGTTTTTATTTACCTGTATTTTATGTGCATTGGCATTTTGCCTGCATGTACATCTGTGTGAGAGTGTCAGATCTTGGAGTTACAGACAGTTGTGAGCTGCCATGTGGGTGCTGGGATTTGAACCTTTGTCCTCTGGAATAGCCACCAGTGCCCTTAACCACTGAGCCATCTCTCCAGTCTCGTGAATTATTTAATATTTAAAAAACCTGAGTGTTCCTACCTTCTAAATTCACTGTACTTTGAACTCTAATGAATCTGCACTTGACTTCAAGATAACTTATCTGTTTTGAAAAGCAACTTTGAAGGGAACTGCTGGGGCTGGAGAGATGGCTCAGTTGTTAGGAGCACTGTCTGCTCTTCCAGATGGACCTGAGTTCAGTTCCCAGCAACCACATGGTGGCTACCAACCATCTATAATGTGATCTGATGCCCTCTTCTGGCGTGCAGGTGTACATCCAGCTAGAGCACCCATACCTAAAATAAATACATCTTGAGAGAGAGAGCCTGCTTTGGATCTTCCTCAAACGTTTGACCTTGTTGTTCTTCCTAGTGGATATTCTGACATATGTGGTTTGGAAGATAAGTGGCCTCCCTCCAACGCGTGTGATCGGCAGCGGCTGTAACCTCGACTCTGCCCGTTTCCGTTACCTGATTGGAGAGAAGCTGGGCGTCCACCCTTCAAGCTGCCATGGCTGGGTTCTTGGGGAGCACGGAGACTCCAGTGGTGAGTGTGACCCGGCTACTGTGCAAGTGCCCTTCCCACGTCCAGCGAAGCTCACCTTTGGAACCCACCTCCTGCCAACAGGGCCACATAATTTTCATTTTGTTACTTCCTTTGGTATATGTTTTTTCTGTTTCTATGTTTTTCAGAATATTTTACTTGATCCTAGGCATGGTAGGGTCTACCTGGAATCCCAGAAGTTCAGAGGTAGAGGCAGGAGGATGGCTAGTTCTAGGCCAGCCTGGGCTACCACCACCAACAGAAACGTTTCTTGCTGCATAGTTATGCACATGAGACGCCTTGATGCACATGTATGTGACACAGTGATCAAATCCATGTCATTGGCTTTGTGGTCACCTCGTAATCTATCATTTCTCTGTGATGAGAGCACTAAAGGGGCTGGAGAGATGGCTCAGCGGTTAAGAGCACTGTCTGCTCTTCCAGAGGTCCTGAGTTCAATTCCCAGCACCCACATGGTGGTTCACAACCATCTATACCCTCTACTGCCCTCTTAGAGCACCAATATGCATAAAATAAATACAATCTTTTTTAAAAAAGAACATTAAAACCAGGCTAGTTTGGGATAGGCAATATTTTAAAGTTATTTGATTATTTAAAATCGTGCATACGACATGTGTCTCTGCGTGGGTATGTGCACCTGGTGTCTGCAGAAGCCAGAGGTGGTGGATCCCCCGGAACCGGAGTTGCAGGTGGTTGTGAGCTGCCTGATGTAGGTGCTGGGCACTGAACCCAGGTCCTCCAGAGAACCAGCAGCTGTTTTCACCGCGGAGCCATCTGTCCAGCCAGAGAGCGCACTTGCCTCTTTTCAAGGACAGGTCTCCTGGCTCCCAGGCTGGCCTGAACCTGGCTCTGTATCTGAGGACGACCTTGAGGCCTTCTCTGCCTCTCTCCTACCAGTAAGCTGTCCCCAGCCCGAGAGCACAGAATTGCTAGCTACTCTGCGACAGAGCACGAGCACGTGCCTTGTACACACCAAGGTCCCTTTTCTCCTTCCTTCCCCAGTATCTCAAAATCTCCATTCCCTACTTTCTCGTGTCACGATTTTTAGACTTTATTTATATTTTGTTCATTTATATATTTATTTTGTTTTTTCCAGACAAGGTTTCTCTGTGTAGCCCTGGCTGTCCTGGACTCCCTGTAGAGCAGGCTGGCCTTGAACTCACAGAGATCGCCTGCCTCTGCCTCCCAGGTGCTGGGATCACAGGTGTGCGCCGCTGTGCCTGGCTGACCTCGTATTTAAATGACATGATTTCCCCGTTGATTTTCTGTGCATGGCTATATAGCTGACCCTCTTCCACTCACGTTATCATAAAGGACAAGATCGCATTGTCTTGAGGCTGAGCAGTATTGCACCACACAAACAGGCACATGCGCTGCACACACACACACATGCACAGGGCACTTTCTCAGTCTGTCTTCTGATGGACTTTTCTCTGATTGCCAGTCTTGGAGGTCCATGTTCTGCTGTGAGCACAGTGGGCAGCTCTTGACCTCCATAGACTGACCTCATTTCTTTGGCTGCGTTCCACGCCCAGTGATGGGATGCTGGTTCAGACGGTAATTCCAGTTTGTTTCTGTGTTGTTTTCCACACATGGATATACAGACCCTATTCCCATCAACAGGGTTTGAGTGTCTCCTTTCCCACAGCCTTGCCTGGCATTTCTTATCTCTTATCTTTTTTTTTATAATATTTATTTTATTTTATTTTTTTGTTATCAATCACAGGTTAGGTACTTTGCATCCCATGAGCAGCCCCCCCCTCACTCCCTCCCACCCTCCCCAACCTCCCTCATCTCCTCCCCACCCCCTCTAAGTCCACCAACGGGGGAGGACCTCCTCCCCTTCCATCCAACCCCAGCTCATCCTGTCTCCTCAGGGCTGGCTGCAATGTCCTCCACTGGGATCTAGCCAGTCTGTCACTCCCCGGCTTGTATGGGGGAGGGTCAAAGAGTCAGCCATCAAGTTCAAGACTGAAACAGTCCCTGCTTCCCTCACTAGGGCCTCCAGTCCTACACCGAACTATCTCTTATCTTTTGACAATAGTCACTCTAATTAGGGACAGAGGATCTCATTGTGAGTTTGGTATGTCTTTAGTAGCTTGTTTGTTTTTGCTTTGTTTTGAGCAAAGGATTCATTGTGTAGCCCAGGCTGACCCAGAACCCACTGTGTAGCCCAGGCTTTGCAACTGCTCTTCTAAATGGAGTGTGGCCTCCCCACAGAGACTGACCTTGCAGAGGCTGCCCTCTTCACCGTGCCGAGCACGACTCTGATACTGGAGGCTGAGGTGATTACAGGAGGAGCCACCACGACTGACTCCCATGGCTTTGATTTTCGCTGCCATCTTCCTGTTGGCCATTTAAGCACCCTGTTTACAGAAGTCCAAATCTTCTGACCCCTGACAGACAGCTGCTGACACCTGTTCTCGTTGCTGACACATTTGAGCTCCTAATGTTTTATGAAATTTGAGCCCTTTATCAGATCTGTTATTTACAGGTAGTTTCTTCTGCTCTATAGTCCACTCCACTCTCTATTTATTGATATACTCCCATTTAGTCTATTTTTGGAGGGGATGTTTGGTGTGCATGTGTGTGTACACGTGTGTGGGTGCTGATGCCCATGTGTATAGGCTCAAAGCTGATGCCAGGCGACTTTTCCGACCACTTTTCACCTACTATTTTGAGTCAGGGTCTCCCACTGAACTTGCTGCCAATCCTGCTGGTCTACATAGCCCGCTTGCCTGACGCCCTGTCTCTGCTCTGTCTATATGAAGGTGTTTGGGTTCCATCCCGTCCCTTAGAGACAGTTTGTCTGAGAGTCTGTGTGGCTGCTTGCTTCTCCTAAGCTCTGTTCCTGTGGGAAGTGTGGTATTGGTGGGCAGCTCTTTCTCCTCTGATTGATAGTGTGCTTCTTGGTAACCCTTGTCTGTAGATTCCACATTTGTGCATTGCTTTAAAATGCCTCCTATACCGCAGTTACAAATAATTCAACTCTGTGTTTTCTAACATTATTTCTTGTAACTTCCCTTTCTGTCCACTTAAAATTTATCTTGGGAGCTGGAGAGATGGCTCGGCAGTTAAGAGTGCTTGTTCCTTGTCACCTGTAACTGCAGCTTCAGGGGATCTGAAACTCTCTTCAGGGCCCCACTGGCCCTTCTGTGTACAAGGCATGTACACAGAGACATGTGTGCACCTAAGGAAGAAGCCCAAAGTACAAACAAAAATAATAAATCTTAAAAAACAAGAGAATCCCTATACCTTGTTTTTCTCTATGATGTGAGATAGCGTCCTACATTAAAATACAAACCAGAAATTCATCCAGGTGTGGTGGTGAATGCGTGTGACGCCAGCACTTAGGAGCTGAGTGAGGCAGGACCAGGAGTTTGCAGATATCCTCAGGTACATAGCAAATTCAACACTCCCCATCACCCATAGTCCAGGAGTGGTGATGTATGCCTAAAATCTAATAACCTGGGGGTTAGAGGTGTGAGCGGAGGCATGGGGACCAGGAATTTGAGGCCATCTTTGGCTACACATCGAGTTACATGACACCCTGACTTAAAAACAAAGAACAAACCTGTAGTCAGCACTAGCCAGGTACGGTAACATATGCTTGCCATCCATCACTGGGGGGCAAAGGCAGGAAGACATGAATTTGAAGGTAGCTGGGGCCTGTCTTGAAAGAATAGGAACAAAACAGAACAGAATCTCCACCACTGTCCCTACAACAGAGCACCCAGCAATAGGCTCCAGCAAATGTTGCGCCTGTTTTTAAACTCTATTTTATTTGGCATGTTTAAGCCTCTACCTCTCTTCCAGCAACCCTTTAACCCTAGGTGAGAGAGAGAGAGACACACACACGGTTAGACCCCTTGACTTCCCCCGGCTGTTTAGGGTGGGCGGGCTCTTTTGGGGATATACCAATCTCTGTCAACAGCAAACACAGCAAGCAGTCTTCTCCAAGCTGCTGTGTTGAAAGGTCTCTGTCACCTCCAAACTGCCACACTTTCTCTTTCTGGGCTCTCCTATTTAGATCCCTTAGAGTCCTAGACCACACCCTTCTCCATGCTGCACGGGGCAGGCTGTTACCAGCTGTCAAGTCCACCCCCGGCAGGAGGCAATTATCAGCTGTGGACAAACTAAAGCCCAAACTAAAATCCCACAGTTGGGATTAAAACAAATACATGTTTATGTAAACAAGTTTTCAAAGAAACCCAAACTTCCGTTACAAGCGACTGACTCAGTTTTGGAAGAGACACTGATGTGGAGAGGTGAATTTTGTTTCTTCAGTGCCCCTGTGGAGTGGTGTGAACGTCGCTGGCGTGTCTCTGAAGTCACTGAACCCAGCTTTAGGAACTGACTCAGACAAGGAACAGTGGAAAAAGCTTCACAATCAGGTGGTGGAAAGGTAGCAGTGGTTTTCACTTCCCTAATAATCAGTATTAGGAATACATTTTGCTCCTGGTGGTGGCACACGACTTTAATTCCAGCACTCGGGAGCCAGAGGCAGGCTGAGCTCTGTGAGTTCAAGACCAGCCTGGTCTATAGAGGGAGTTCCAGCCAAGGCTACACTGGGAAACCTTGTCTCAAAAAACAAAAAACAACAAAAACAAACAAACAAGCAAACAAACAAAACAAGCAAGCAAACAAAAACCAACCAATTTTGTAGTTGGCTAGAGAGACGGCTCAGTGGTTAAACGCACTGGCTGCTCTTCTGGAGGACCTGGGCTGGATTCCCAGCACCATATGGTGGCTCACAACCGTTTGTAACACCAGTCCCAGGAGATGTGCTGCCCTCTTCTGGCTTCCGTGGGAACCAGGCACACGTGGTACACAGACACACACGCAGGCAAACACCCATGTGTGTAGAATCAACAAATAAAAACGGAAAAAGACTAAACGTTCCCTACAGACCACCTGGCACTGCTCTTACCTGGAGGGTCACCCTGGTGTCTGCCAGCCTCTCGGCCCGAGGCCTGAGTAGTCCCGATTGCTGCTGGTGCTTTGCGGCACCTCTAAGCCTTGAGCTTTTACTTTGTTCCATTTACTCCTGAGTTTCTCTGAACTTATCTGATTTTATATATGTGTGTGCATATATAGTCCAGGCTGGCCCTGACTCAGAGATTTTCCATCTCCAGCTACCTAAGTGTTGGGATTAAAAGTGTTGTATCACCACACCAGGCCTGTACCAGGAATTGTACATGGTCTGTATATAGTGACTTTTGAGGTAATCAGAATCTGTGCTTATATATTTAAGCTGCAATAAAATAGTAAAAGTTAATTCCACCATGTGGTGCATATGTCCTAGTATCCTGACTTTATGATAAAATATGAACTGATTCTTATTTTGTTCTTTGTTTTGAGTCAATGTCTCTCTGTGTAGATTGGGCTGCTCTAGAACTCTGAATCTGCCTGTCTTTTCCTCCGGAGTGCTGGGATTAAAGGTATTTGCTGCCATGCCCAGCATTGAATCAATTCTTATTTAAAGTGAAGTTGGAGGTTGGTCTAATGCTAATTACTGGCTAATTACTCAAGATCTGGTTCCTGCCAGCCAGATACACCCATCCTTATTTGTGTAAACCTGCCTAAAACATTATACCTGATTAGTTCATTAAATAAATACCTTTATTATACCTGATTAGTTTATTTATTATACCTGAGTAGTTCATTAAATAAATACTGGGTGGGGCTGAATGGGGTAGGCATGGCAAAGGTTCCCAGGCTTCAGAGACAATCATGGGAGACTGGTGGACTGGAAGGGAAGGAGGAGGAGGAGACTAGGGTGGGTTAGCCTAGAGAAAAAAACCACATGGGGCCAGGAGAAAGGACCCCTATAATGGTGTGAAAAGGCACAGATGAGGAATAAAAGCAAGCACCATGGGATTCTGGATGGAAGGTAGACCAGATGAGGAGGATTAAGGCGGATGGCATTGGATGGGGGCTGGGAGATTGATGGTGAGGACACTGAGACAGTGTAGGTGAAATATCTGCCCAGCCCAAGGTAAAGAAGGCAGTTATAAATCTAACAGGTTCTGTGGCTTATTATTTGTGATAGTGGGTTAAATAATACCGCCATGATAATCTTAGGGCTAATAATAAATATTATATAGCCCAACACTCTTTTCATGTATTTACTACATCAAAGTGAATAATGACATTTTATGAGACTTATATATTTGGGATAGGATCTTACTGTATCTCCATCGGCCCGGAACATACTGTGTGGACCGGGCTGTGTGGGAACTCATCTATGCCCCACTATGAGTGGCACAGGCCTACTTTAAAGATTACAAGCTCATAAACACCTCTAGAGGAACTCTGAGGAAACGTCAATAGCATGGCATAGACACCTGGGTGCTTCGGAAGGGTATGTGAGCAGCAGTGTGCTCTCAGAGTTGACAGCGCATTAGTTCGATTTTCTTCCTTGTGCAACTGCAGTGGCTATGAGGTCCTTCGGCTCAAGGGCTATACCTCCTGGGCGATTGGGCTGTCTGTGACAGATCTGGCCGGGTCGATGCTGAAGAACCTAAGGAGGGTGCATCCAGTGTCAACACTGGTTAAGGTATGGCTGCAGGAAATGTCCGTTCATCACCCCTGGCCACTGGTAAGGGCGAGTGTAAAGTCACGTCAGAGCGAGGCAGGTGGTAGAGAGTTTCCCGTAGGATGAAGTATGGGGAAAAACAGGAGTAGGGAGCCTGTCCTCTGCACCCAGAAAGCTGCAGAGGGCACAAGGCTCTGGGGGTGTATAAGTAGTTGGGCTGCACTGGCAGAGTTTAGAGACCTCCCCTGACCCTCAGTGTTCATACCTGACGCGTCTGATCAGAGCTCTTCCATTGCCTGCCACAAACCCAGCCTCAGCTGTGCAGGGATGAGTGGGAAGGGGTAGGCGGATGGGAAGAGGTCATTGGGTATTTTCACCCGTCATGGGTGCTGATGGGATAGTTGGTATAGGACAGCAGATGCTGGTGTGTGCAGGCAGATAGGATCATTGGTCTGCCCCGATTATAACAGTGTCTCAGCCATTCCTGTAGCCTTGGCTTTGGCTATGGAAGTGGAAAGACTGTTGGGCCACTGACCAGAGTTCCACAGCTGAGTACTGTAAGTGGCTGCAGGTCTCACGTCTCTGTGCAGCCTGGCAGCCTGGGGTGGAATTCCAGGAAAGGTGGCAGCCTAGGGGTCCAGAAGAGCAGGGGTATCCTGGGCGTGTTTGAGTAACCCCCAGCTCCTCCAGGGCCTCACCTCTGCATGCTTGACAAACCATCTGTAGCAACTGGTGTCCAAGTGATGTGGGTAATGCCCTTGTTAAAGGTACGAAGTGCAGGGTCCCTGGTCACCAGCTACCTTAGCCTTCATGAGCCCCAGTCTGCTGCTGGCTGCTTGCTCTCAGTCCTTCGCCAGACAGAAAGGTCACATGAAGACAGCTAACCCTTCAGATATCAAGATGGTCTGTTGAGGGATGAAGGGGATTTTGTCTTTCCCTGGTCCGCTTGAAGACCTCAGGCTCATGGTCTGGGATAAAGAGGGCTCTCGGCTCACCCACCTCACTGCCTTGTGCATAGCTCTGCCGGGCATAGAAGTCTCCCGCACATTTTTATTCTCAAGATTTCTTGCATAGTTGCAAAGGAACTAAATAATGATGTGACCTTGTGTTTCAGGGCTTATATGGAATAAAGGAAGAAATCTTCCTCAGTGTCCCTTGTATCTTGGGACGAAACGGCGTTACCGACATTGTGAAGGTGAACTTGAACCCCGAGGAGGAGGCCCTTCTCAGGAAGAGTGCAGAAACACTCTGGAATGTCCAGAAGGACCTGAAATTGTGATGTTTCCACACTGAACTTTTTAACAGATACATGATTACATATTTCACATTTCAAGTGTTTCCACATAATAGAGAAGTAAATAAAATATTGGAAACCTATGACATCACACCAGTCTCAAAATTAGAAAATAAATGTCAAAGATGCATCTCCCCTTTTCTTTTGAGACAGGGTCTCACTATATAGCTCTGGCTGGCCTCAAAACAGGATCTGATAGTCTCCCAGTGCTGGGATTAAAGGCATACACGGACATGTCTGGCTGAAATCTCTGCCTTTTATAAATCCTTTATGTGTCTATTGAGGGAAACTACGTTTCTCAGGAAACAGTGAGTAGCTCTCTAGTTTACCCGAGCATGTATAATAACTCATTGCAACACAGAACTCACAAAACAGGAAATGCTTCTTATAGTAGTAAGCTTTGGTGTTCTCTTGCCTGTTGTGATGCCATATTCACATTGTTTCATTAGTTCTCATCTCTATATATGCTGTTTACTAAATATATGGTCATATATACCAAGGGCCTGGAGAGAATGGCTCAGCGGTTCTGGGCACATGCTGCCCTTCTGGAGGACTCTGGTTGGATTTTCTCACCCACTTTGTGGCTGACACCTTACACAGACATACAGACTGGTGAGATGTTCAGGCACAGAAATGACCATAAGGCGGGTGGTGGGTGCAGTGGCGCACTCAGGAGGCACAGGCAGGCAGATCTCTGTGAGTTGGAGACCAGCCTGGTCTACAGTGTAACTTCCAAGACAGCCATGCTACACAGAGAAACCTTGTCTAGGAAGACCAATAATAGCGAGGCCATATGTATCAGAAGAAAATCAGCTGCAACTTTTGAAGTGTGGGGTAGAGCTGGGTGTGGCGATGCCAGAGGAAGCAGGTTCAGCAAACCACTGCTGTATTGCTGTGCAGTGCTGGTACTCTGTCCAGGGAGCCAGCCTTCAGGTGCTTCAGCTACCGGTCGCTGATTAAGGCTAGAGAACAATCGCCTCAAAGTCCAGGATGGGAATGAGCGTGCTGTGTGCTGTTCCCCATCAACACACGCAAGCCATCTCCTCGACTCCATCAATTTGGGACAGACATTAAAAATGTGCAAAGAAAAATGATATACCAAAAGGACAGGGCTCCTCAGGAAACGACACCTGTGTTCTAGGGCTGTCCCTGTCAGGTCAAGCTTTGGCTCCTAGCATGTTAGTTACTACCCCTTTCTTGATGTCCTCATACCCCTGTCCTCACAGTGCTCAGGTGGGAAGAGCCTCCTGTGGGTTGTCCTCCCCCCCCCCACCCCCGGGATAGGGCTTCTCTGTGAAGCCATCACTATTCTGGAGCTTGTTTTGTAGACCAGGCTGGCCTTGATCACATAAAGATCCCCCCCACCTCAACCTGGGACTAAAGTGTGTACCAGCACATCCTGCTGAGTTTTGCCTTTTTAATGATTGACTTCATGTGTGCGTGCCTGCCCGTGTGTGCACCGCATGCATGTGTGTATCTGAGAACAGGACGATGCAGCTCCTGGAGCGAAGTTCCAGGAGACTGAGCCGCCTGCTGCAGGTGCCGGGACTGGAGCCCCAGCCAGCTCTGAGAGCACACGAGTACTCAGCAGGTTGTATTGTGTGTGTTTGTGCAGCAACGGTTAAAGAGAAGGAGGCCTGGAACGCAGGGACAAACCGGCTGTTCTGAGCACCCAGTTTCGGTTCCTAGCACCTATGTAGTGGTTCACAACTGGCTATAGCTCCAGTTCTGGGGAATTTCCTAGCCGCTTGCAAGCATATTTAAAAAAAAAAAAAAAGGTTTTTTAAAAAGGAGGCCATGACTTTGGGAGAGAGCCAGTAGGGAGTGTAAAAGGGAGAATCTGAGTTTTATTATATTCTTTTGACTTCCATAGGCACCAGTCACACACATGGTACATACACATATATACATATAAAATACATCTAAATAAAATTGTGTGTTTAGGAATGTTTGCCACTCTTGGAGAAGGCCTGGCTTAACTTTCCTAGCACCCATGTTAGGTAGCTCTTGGCTACCTGTAACTCCAACTCCCGGGCTCAGGCAGCCTCTGCAGGCCACACATGCACAGAAGCTAATGGTCTCTTTATGACCCACAGTAACACCCAGGATTCCACATCTTCTGGGGTCTCTCTAGGCCGTGGTGGATTCAGAGTCTTGCTCCCATGACTGGCCATTTTGAAGATACCATTCAGGTGGCTGAAGCACCCCTCTGTTGGAATGGTGTTTTCCTGTCTGGGGAAGATGGCAAGGTGCCACTTCACTGTGTTACACTAGCGTGTACACTGCTGGCTGGGTTTTGCATCTCTAGGGCAGCTTCTGTTCCCTGGTTTTGTACTGCACTTTTAGGAAGTCTCTGCTTACACTAAACAGTAGAGGATCTTTTTCATCTTCCCAGAGGATGGAAAACTCCCTTCTAGAGTACTATTTTCTTTCTCATGGGGAATTTGACTCTTCTCATATATTTAGCATTTATCAATGTCATTATGGCCTCATGGATCTTATTTTGCCTTTAGGCTGTAATATTGACTGTGTGCGTTTGTTAGAGGGGACAGGATCAAAAGCCTCCCGAGTGTTAGGCGAGTGATCTACCACCAACCTAGATCTTCAGTTCACTTAAGTTTGAGACAAGGTCTTCCTAAACTGTTCAGGTTGGCCTTACTCTATGTATGTATGTATGTATGTATGTATGTATGTATGTATGTATGAATGAATGCATGTGCAGGCAGGACTTGAATTTGTAATCCTTGTTGCCTTAACCTCCCAGAAGCTGGAGTTAATAGCCCGGAGCCACTCAGCTGAACTGCTAACACAGTCCCCTAAACTTCGAGTTCTCTAACTCAGCCCCCCCAAACAGCACCCTGTTTCTTGAGATACATCTTCAATTTGTAAGATAATCTGGTGTGATCTAGTTTAGAATGTGACGTGTACAGCCAGGTGGTGGTGGCACATGCCTTTATTCCTAGCACTTAAGAGGGAGGCAGATCTGAGTTCGAGGCCAGCCTGGTCTACAGAGCAAGTTCCAGGACAGCCAGGGCTACACAGAGAAACCCTGTCTCAAAGAAAAAAAAAAAAAAAAACAAAAAAACACAAAACCAACCAACCAAACAAACAGAAGGCAACATGTACAGCTCTGGATTTTTGCTAAGTCAAAGTAAAGCCAACTGAATAAGCTAAGTTGGCTTTGTGCTTAACTTAGAGCATGAAGACATTGTTCTTGCAGCGAAAACAATATAATATGAATATAGATAAACTATGTACTTAAAGGGCTGAAGCAGCAGCTCTGGATGAGGACCAGGGTCAGCACCGTGCGCCCACACGGCAGCTCAGGACAGTCTGTAACTCCAGGCCCAAGAGATCCGGTGCCCTCTTCTCCGCACTTGGGAGGCAAAGGAAGGCAGGTGAATTCCAGGACAGCCAGGACAAAGGGGGAAAGCCCTGTCTTGAAAACCCAGCCCTCCCCACTAAAAAATAACCCCATAAAACAAAACAAAGCAACCAAACAAATGTGTTCAAAATGTTTCTCCTGCTGATGTGATGTCACACACCTTTAGTCCCAAGTGGGAGGCAGAGGCAGATGGTTTGCCTAGTTCAAGGCCTTCCTGATCTATACACTGAGATCCTGTCTAAACAAAACAAATATGTCTCCTCCAAAGGTAACATATTCACAGGATTAAAAAATGAAAGTATAGGTGCTGGAGAGATGGCTCAGAGGTTAAGAGCACTTGCTGATCTTCCCAAGGTCCAGAGTTCAATTTTCAGAAACCACATGTTGGCTCACAACCATCTATAATGAGATCTGGTGCCTTCTTCTGGCGTGCAGGACAGAACATTGAATATGTAATAAATTAATCTTAAAAAAAAAAGAAGATATAAAGAGAAAGTGTATGGACCTGTGTGCTGCACAGCCCAGTATCTGCTGTATTACATGTACATCAGCCACTTGTTTTTCCATCCACCCCAGCAAATCAGTTGCATCAGAACTGAGCGTATCCATTATCCCCTGTGGCCTGGTGAGGTAGCCCCACCAGGGGAAAGTGATCGAAAAGCAGGCAACAGAGTCCATGTCTGAGTCAGTCCTCATTGCCCTTACTAGGGAACCAAGCTGCCCATCTGTTTGGAGGGCCTAGGTCCACCCCATGCATGGTCCTTAGTTGGCGCTTCAGTCTCCACGGGGCCCCCTTTGCTCTGGTTCGTTGGCTATAGTGGAGCTCCTGTCTCCTTGGGCCTTTACCCTTCCCCCAACTCATCCACAAGGCTCCCAGTGTTCCACCCAAGGTTTGGCTGTGGGTCTCTGCATCTACTTCCATCCGGTGCTGGGTGGAGCCACTCAGGGCAGCTGTATTAGGGACCCCTTGGCAGGTATAGCAGAGTATCATTAATAGTCAAGGGCTAGCTTACTTTTGGTTTTTCCAGACAGGGTTTCTCTGTATAGCCCTGGCTGTCCTGGAACTCTCTCTGCAGTCCAGGCTGGCCTCGAACCCCAAGAGATCCACCTGCCTCTGCCTCCCCAGTGCTGGGATTAAAGGCGTGTGCCATGCCCAGCTCACATCAACCCTTTAAATCAGACTCAGATATGCCTTGCTGCTTCTTTTGCAAATAAAGATATTTCTTCCTTACACGAAGTATCTTATTAGAAATGCATAGTACTGGTGTCGGCGAGACAGCTAACTCAGTGTGTAAAAATACCTGCTGTACAAGCCTGATGGCCTGAGCTTGATCTCCAGAGCCCACGTCAAGGTCAAAGGAGAGCACCAACTCCACAGATCTGGTGCCATGTCCATGGCAGGACCCTCGCATACCCGCTCACATGCATCATACATAATGGCACAGTTTTTTAAATTTTTTATTTTTATTAATTTAACTTTATGTCCATTTGTGTGAAGGTGTTAGATCCTTTGGAACTGGCATTACACACAGTTGTGAGCTGCCATGTGGGTGCTGGGAATTGAACCTGGGTCCTTTGGAAGAGCAGGCAGTGCTCTTAACCACTGAGCCACCTCTCCAGCTCTATTTATTGTTTTATTAATTACAGTTTATTCACTTTGTATCCAAGATGTAGCCCCCTCCCTAGACCCCCAATCCCACCCTCCCCAGTCCACTGATAGGGGAGGTCCTCCTCCTCTTGCCTCTGACCCTAGCCTATCAGGTCTCATCCGGACCGGCTGCATTGTCTTCCTCTGTGGCCTGATCAGGCTGCTGCTCCTCAGGTGGAGGTGATCAAAGAGCCATGAGTTCATGTCAGAGACAGTCCCTGTTCCCAATGGCACAGTTTTTAAAAGGGCAGGGCAGGTGGTTGGCTCAGCACAGCACAGAAATGCCCACACACGATAATAAAGTGCAGTTTAAAAACACAGTATAACCTTTTGCACAGTGACTTCTCATGGAAACGTAGATGTTTGCAGTTGCAAAGAGCCTCATATTTTAATCTATTAATTCATAAAACTTTTATTGAGCCCCTCCCATATGCAGGTGGGCTCTAAGCACCAGATGTGGACATGGGTAAAACACCAGCTCTGGTGGGAAATCCCTGCTTTCTCACTGTGCAGCCTCAGTTTAAACTGAATCGAAGGGGAATCTCAGCACCTGCAAAGCCTTTTCATCTGTTACTCTTATGAGCTGATGTTTTTCTTGGTAACCTGCATTTCTCCTGCTTTGGACTTTGATATTCTGGAGCAATACTGAGGACTATTATGCAGCCTGACAATTCACAAGCTACACAGAGAGCTGGCTCGGTGGCTAAGAGCAGACATACATTTCTATGACAGCGGACTTGTGTTCTCTTCCAGCACTCACTCATGGCCAACTCAAAACTGCCTGCAACCCCACGGCCTCCTCAGGCACCTGCACTCATGAGTGTGCACACACACTTTCCACCACCCTCAGCTTTGGCATCTTTTAGGGTACAGATAATGAATTTACCTTTATGGACCTGTGTGTGATAAGTATGCATTCACTTTTGTGTGTTTCGTGGAGGTCAGAGGTGGATATCAAGTATTTTCCTCTAGCACACACTATTGGAAGTAGGATTTAATATTTACGGTTGGCTTACCTTTTAGTAACACTGCTGTTAGTCCTAAACAGCTGTTTACCCAAACACCACACAGACACTGGGATTTATTTAAACTAGAACACAATGCCAGGCAATAGTTACTCCCTCCTAAACCTCCAAGCCCTCATAGTTTCCTAACATTTAGATTTTACCCGTTATACTTGCTTTCAGTGAAATCTTAGGTCGGGTTCATTCTCTCCAGGCTGTTCCAAGATCTTTCCTCCAGCTTTGCTCTCCAAGCTCTGCCTTGTTTTTTTTTTTTTTTTTTTTTTTGTCTCCTCCCCTCTGGCTCTTCCCCTTGCTCAACATTGTGGCTAGTTGTTTTATTTTGGTCTGTTTACACAAAGTTGAGACAGGATGCTTAGAATAAGTACCACAATGCAATATCCGGATTGAAACCAGAGAGTGGGGGAGAAAAATCAGCATTTGAATGAACAAGGGTAAGGTACATACATTTCAAAAGAACATTATACCAACAACACACTTTTTTTTGGTAGTAGGGTCTTTTCACCAAACCTAGGGCTTGCCATTTTGGCTAGACTGGCTGCAAGCCCCCAGAATCCTCCTGTCTTCACCCGTCACACCCAGTGCTGGGATTGTAATACCACTATGGCTGACTTTCACATGGATGCTGGGTCTGAACTTGGGTCTTTACGCCCAGACAGCAAGCACTACGCACTGTGAGATCCCTCCTGCACAAATTAATGTAGAGTTATACTATATACATTTTTTTTTCTTTTCCCAGATGGTTTCTCTGCATAGCCCTGGCTATCTTGGAACTCGCTCTGCAGACCAGGCTGGCCTCTGCCTCCCTAGGGCTGGGATCAAAAGCATATGCTACCACCGCCCGGCTTATACTACAAGCATCCTTATGTGAATAAATGTAAGAAAACCATCTTTGCTTAACTTTCTGAGGACTCCCTCCGTTTTTATAGTAGAGCTGGGGGCTTCCTCTCGGCCTCTCATGTTCAGATCTCCTCAGTTTGTTCACAGGCATCCTACCTCACAGAGCTCCCCACAGGCAGTGTCAGCAGCTCTTGGCCAGCACTGTCTTCCACACTTCGGATAGCTTTAAACCCGAGTAGGGACGTTTTACTGATCTGAACCTAGATTGTCTAGGTCCAAAGCTGAGCTCTTGCTTGATCCCCACAAGGGTTGTTTTATAGCACAGCTGAGTCTTCCTTTACTACACAATTCCCATTTTAATCTTACTGTAAACATACTGGTTTCCTGAAATGTTTAGTAGGGCCTGAGCAGTGGTACATGCATGTAATTCCAGTGATTTGTGAAGCTGGGGCAAGATGACTGACAGTTCAGCTTGGGCCTAGAGCACTGGCTCTCTGGTTGAGAATGCTGCTCCTCCGGAGATCCCGAGTTCAGTACCCAGCACTCACAGGACAGCTCACAACTGTCTGCATTTCCAGCTTCTGTCTTCTGGCCTGTGGGGCCACTACATTCCCATGTACTTAAACACAGATACAGATTTTTAAGTTTGGGAAAATGTGGTAAGACTATTTCAAACAAAACATTGAGCACAGCGGTGATTTTTAAAAAAGACTTATTATATATACAATATATGTTTGCATGTACACTTGCATGTGAGAAGAGGGCACCAAATTTCATTTTTTTAAGATGGTAATGAGCCACGATGTGGTTGCTGGGATTTGACTCATGACCTCTGGAAGAGCGACCAATGCTCTTAACCTGAGCCATCTCTCCAGGCCGAGCCGTGATTTAACAGGAGGTGCTCTTTGGCAAACATTTTGGTTGTTGAGGGGGGGAAAGTGTGTTAAAATGTCAGGTGATACCTTTCTTCAAAGCCTTCCTCAGATTCCATCTGCCAGCTCCAACCTTGGAACCACCACAGCAGGTGCATGTAGAGAGAAGCACTTTCCGTCTCCCAACCGCGGAGTTCAGCATTACCTCAAGGAGGGTTATCGGTACCAAGTGAGTCGGCTTTAACCGGAGAGGCCTTTTCCTGGTGACTTTGGTGATTTTATGGAAAAAGAATTTACAAACTAAACCTCAACACTACTAATAATGTCGCAGATCTTTGTGTTTTATCGGTGTTGCATGTCACAGTGAAGATGGTTTTGAACGGCTGTCTGTGGGCTGCATTCCACAGTGAGGAGGGTGAGGCAGCACCATGGGGACCACGCGGCTCTTCACAGCTGGCCAGAACTCCTCCTCAGAGCACACGTTTGGCAAATCCAAGGCAGACTTTACAGATATTATCCTGGAGTTCTGGTAAGGTATGTGGAGTAAGGGACAGAGATCTACCGCCAAAACACTCTTACAACTGATCGAATGGCAGCTTTATTCAACTAGGCCAGGGTGCTTTCAAGGCAGGGGTCAGGTAAGCAGGTCTAGGGGAGAACAGTCAAGATGTCTAACTGAGGTGTGTTAGGTAAGGTATCTGGATACAACCAAGAACTGTCAAGGGAGGTAGCTGATGAACCTGCTGCCTAGAGTTCAGGGCTACCTGAGTAACTGTGTTCCGAAACCAGAATCTATGCACAGGCCCAAGCGGGGATCTGAATTGGCTTACTCATTTGTATTTTAAGGAGCATAGCTATTACCATGTTGTATTTACCATGGCTCCAATATCCAACTTAGGGAATTAGTGCAGGGCGATCTGCAGCTTTTCTGTGGGTCTGCTTTGGCCCACAGCACACGTCTCACAGGCAATGGTCACTGCTCTACATGTTCTCTGCACTGTCTTCTATTTATTTGTTTTGGGTGGGTGGGGAGGACTGTTTTGAGACAGGGTTTTCCTGTGTAGCTCTGGACTTTATCTATAGACCAGGCTGGCTTTGAACTCACATCAATCCTCCCCCAGGTCTCTGCCTCCCTGGGTGCTGGTAGCAAAGGCATGTGCCACCACACCCAGCTTTTATTAACTGACAATGTATCATGAAGCTTATTCCACAGCGTTCAGGAATATGATGATCACTATACTTTTGTGGCAAGTTTTGAGGGGGGTGTGAGGACCTCCAACTTTGTGGCTTTAAGATCATTTCTGCTGGGGCTGGAGAGATAGCTCAGTGCTGTCTGCTCTTCCAAAGGACCTGGGTTCAATTCCCAGCACCCACATGGCAGCTCACAACTGTCTGTATGGCCAATTCCAAGGGATCTGACACCTTCACACTAATGCACATAAAATTAAATAAAATTAATTAAAAACAACCATTTCTGCTCCTTTGGGTCCTTTGCATTTTTATGTGAACTTAAGAATCAGACTGTCAATTTCTAAAAAAGACAGCAGATATTTTGATAGGGAATGTACTGAATCTGTTTTTCAGTGTGATAGTGTTTCTGCGTTGTTCCCATGTATGAATGTTTCACTTCTTTGGTTACATGTTCTTCAGCATTGTGCTTGTACTGCATGCTGTCACAAGTTGTCCTTTAAATTTGATTTCTGGATTGTGCAGTGAGTACAATGGGATATTAAGGGCCAGAGAGATGGCTAAATGGGTAAAGAAACTTGAACCAGCCAGGCACGTGCCTTTAATTCCAGCACTCGAAAGGCAGTGGTAGGCAGATCTCTGAGCATTTGAGACCAACCTAGCCTACAAAACAAGTTCTAGGACAGCCAGGGTGTTGTACAACTGGAACCCTGTCTTGAAAAAAAAATCAAAGGAATTTGCACCAAGCCTGATGACCTGCGTTTGATTCCGCCAATTCTAACGGCCTTGAGGAGACTCCGACTCCTCTGCATTGTCCTCTGCCCTCCACAGGTGCTGCGGCACACGTCCACACACACACAGGTAACGCAGTAGGTTAGGAGGTTATGACTGTGCACACACGGAGGCCAGTTTTCGGCATGCTGGTTCTGGGGACTGACCCTGTCATTAGGCCCCAGCAAGGCCTGACCCCTGGCCCACCTCGCTGCATCCAAACTACTGACTGTACGCCACAGCTGCCAGTTTGAAAAGAATGTCCGGAACAAAATCATGTTGGGTATAATCTTTCCCCTTTCTAATCTAGATGCCTTTTCTCTTGGTTACAATTTAAATAAAGTGTTTAGTCATTATTAAGGATATAAACTTTGGGCTGGAAAGATGGCTTAGTGGTGAAGAGCACTGGCTGCTCTTCCAGGAGTCCTGAGGTCGATTCTCAGCACCCACATGGTGACTCACAACCATCTATAACGAGATCTGGCGCCCTCTTCTGGCCTGCACACGTATAGACAGCTAAAGCATTCACATACATAAAATAAATAACTTTCAGTTTCTCATAAATGTTTTTGAAGTTCTTTTCCTGTTTATTTTCCTGGTAATTATTAGATGGTGTGTGTGTGTGTTTCCAGACAGGGTTTGTGTGTAGCTCTGGCTGTGCTGGAACTCCTGTAAACCAGGCTTGAATTCAAGAGATCTGCCTGCCTCTGCATTCTGAAATCAAATGTCTGTGCTGCTATTTGTTGTCATTTTCTTAAATCAATACTGCTTTAAGAGAAGCATATGTGACTTTTGCATGTCATCTTAGCACGCTATGACAAGTGATTTTTGGATGTAGGACTGGTTCTAGGAGAAATCCTTGTATTGCACTATCCCACTCTTGGGTTGGGTTTGCTGGTATTTTGTCAAGAACGTCCACATTATTCTCTTGATACTGGCCTCTAGCTCTTGCTGTTCTGCAGTTTCTAAGGACTGAATTCAGGGCACTGCACCTCTAGGAAAGCATTCTACCACAATCTCATCTACAGGTTTGAGATTTTCTTTTCTTAGGTAACTAAAAAAAGTATTTATTTCTACATTCATGTGTATGGGTGTTACCTGCATGTGTAAGTCAGTGCACACATGTGCTTGGTGCCAGCAGAGCACAGATGAGAACATGGTATCCCCTGGAACGGAGATAGATATAGTTGTAAGCTGCTGTGTGGGTTCTGAGAATCTGAAGCAAGTTCTCTGGAAGGCCATGCAACTGCTGAGACATCACTCTAGCTCCCTGGCCTTTAATGTCACCACAGCTCTGTCTGTCTTTAGTATCAGGTCAACAGTGGCTTCAGAGTAGTAGTGTAGTTCTTCCTCCATTTTCTAAGAGTCTGTGAGGGATTTTTTTTTTTAAACAGGTAGGTGTGTCTGTGTTGTGTATTGTGTATGCACAGACGTTAGAGAACAACTTGCAGAAATTGGTTCTGTCTTTGACAACATAGGGCCCAGGATTGAAGTCTGGGGTCAGGCTTGGCAGCAAGCTCCTTTACTCCACTGAGCTACACATGCCACTTGCTCAGGGCTGCTGCTTTGATGAATTGTTCTAGTAAATCCAGCCAGCTCCTGCTTTGCTGTAGAGAGGGTTTTCAGATTACTGACAGCATCTGTGTTTGTTGTAGACCTAGTCCTACCTTGCTTCTGAGCCAGTCTGGAAGGTTTCTTTCTGGGAACTGATACATTTATATATTTGTTAGCTTACAGCTTGTTGTACCCCTCAACTGTCTTATCAATGGTCTTATTTTCTTGACGAACAGGAGAGATGGCTGCCCCTTTCATTTCAGATCTTAATCGTTTGTCTTCTCTTTAGACTGAATCACAGGATAGCCCAGGCTGGCCTTGAACTTGAAGCCTCTTGCCTCTTGATGTTGGGACTACAGGTATGAAAACAAATATCCACATGGGTTTGAAATTCCAGCTAGTTTGGGGTTCTTAGCTTTGTTCATGTTTCAAAGAACTTGTTTTTAGTGTCAGTAACCCTAAATCTAAATTTAATATTTAATAAAAATGAATTGGCTATTTCATTTTTTATCTTCTCCATAATGTATTATATTTCTTGGTTTCTTTTTGGCTTCAGCCTACTGTTCTTGTATTGTTCCTTAAGGTAGAAGCCCCGCTGTAATCTGAGATTGTTCTGGTTTTGTAGTAGGCATTTACTGATACAGGGTTAGCATTCTTTGAGATGCCTGGTACCAGATCATGCCTCAGGAATCAGACTTTGGAATATCTGAGGTAGGCTTTAACTACTCAAGCAACTCTCATCTGAAATGGACTAAAAAGATCTCTCTCTGTATTTTTTAACATGTCAGTCTCCCCCAAATTATAGTAACCTTTTTTTACCAGTCTGGCCTTGAACTCAGAGATCCTAAGTGCTGGGATTAAAGGCATACACCACTGCCTAGCAGTATCCTATTTCTTTCAAAAATTCACTCCAAATACTTGAAATTCTGTTATGATTTCCTGAAACACCACACATGAGTTACAATGATCATAACTCTCCACTGTGCTGGACTGTCTTGCCTAGTTAACATGAGAGTTCTTCTTGATTAAAAAAAGTCACAGTTCAGTTGGTTCTATAAAGAAATAGACGTATCTTCCAACACACCTATTTTTTTGTGTTATACCCTACACTAAATAGAACTGTCTTTATCCTATAGAAAACTGAACTGGAACTTAAGCTGGACATTGTGTCCTGTTTGCTAATGAGAATCCAGGCTTCTGACTTGGTTTCTGCATCTTTCCTCGGAGTCCAAGAAAGAGAAAAATTATGCAACAAATTTTATTTAGCCCAGTCAGTCCCAACAGAGCAAAGGAAGCTTACAGAGGGTAGAAAGTGCATTAATAAAAGCCAGTCTTTACCCAAAGGAAACAGAAAATATATTATTGATTCAAAATATTTAACACTCAGATGATAAACTGCAATAACTTATTCTGGGTTCTACTGATGAGAAAAAGGAAAAGAAGAAAAGAATGCTTTATGAAGAGGTCAGTCTCCAGCTGACACCCGAGGTCAGTAGAGGTCACTAAGACCCGCAGTCTTTCTTGCCTTTTGCATTAGTGCCCTTAGCTGAAACTGTTTACGGGACAGCAGGCGGACGTGCTGGGAAGGAAGAGAATGTTAACAGTTTAGAATGGCTTTGATCCTGGCATGAGGTCAGAGAGCATCTATCAATCCTAAATATATACAGCAACCTCTGGAACCATTATCTCATTATAATTGGCTTTAAAAACGCTTAGTACACCGCAGGGTCTGGCTCAGGGTGCTTTGTTCTGCTTTGTAACCACTAGTTAAGTGCTATATCCTGAGATGTCTCCCCAGCCCCTAGCTACATCTTTAGATACCAAAATGCCAGGAGAACATACTGCAAGCTTCATACAGTTACCCAACTGTCCCTTTACCAAGAGAAAAGGCAGAAACAAGCTGAGGAGAAATGGGACTGACTCTGGCCCTAGCCAATTTCTCAAAAACAGCTTCTTTCTCTTGCCTCTCAATTCTTTTCTTATGCCACGCCACCCAGCCAGAAGACAGTGGCAGAGACCCCTCTCTGTGATCTCTAGTTTATGCCCAGCCACTCACATTGTTTGCATTAGACTCAAGGCACACGGATCAGCCACTCACCCAAGTGCCCTACCCAGGTTGCATGAACACTGAGGTGTCACCAGAAGCCAGCCCAAATACACAGAGTGGCTGTTTCTATTCCTAGGCCAATATTCTCCATGACCCAACAAACAGTAATAAGCAAAGCTTACTAGATCTTCAGGTCTGAACAGTGTTAGCAAGCCAGAGATAACTGCATTGAAAAGGGTAGCTAGCCCACTTCCTTCTAGGACTATCTGACCTGGGAAAACTGACCTCATATAATCCAACCCTAAGGCTATTAGTAGATTAAAACAAAACAAAAACGGGGTGGGCAATAATCTCAAATTTAGGTGGTGTGACTCAGAGAAGGAATGGCTATCTGGGGTGCCTTCTGAAGCAGGCAAGCAGAAGAAGGAAGTCTGAAGTGGTGCTTATCAATGAACCTACAGATTCCAACGCCCCAGAAGTCGAGGAAGGACGCCTACCTTCAGGAACACATCCAGGTCTATTACTCCCCGCCTCAGGGCTTCTCCCAGGTAAAAGATAGTGTCTTCAATAGCATTTTCCTCTGCGTACAGATTTAGAATCTGTTTATAGAGTGGGGCTGTGGGAATGATAACTTCATCAATATCATTATTTTCAGACTGATTTTCCATTTTCTCCAGAGCAGAACTTAGTTCTTCATCCTTCTTTTTCAAAAGTTCTATGTTTTTATCAACTTCAGCCTGAAAACAAAACAGTCCATGCATAACTTTACGCTGTTTTGCACACGATCGCCTGCTGTGACACATCTGCAATGCAGCCTCAGGGCATTTAAGCAGCTGACTGACCTTCCCAACAACTTGGTGGGTAAATGTGAGAGGGGATGGTGGAAACTCCCTAAAATGGGCACAATCATGACAGTGACACAGGGCGCTATCAACTGGACCCTCAGACACGGTACTCTCAGAAAGGAAGTCCCGCTCCACAGACAACCACAAAACAAGAAGTTCCACAGGAGAGAACTTCCATATATAAATGATTCGACCCCTGAGCTACAGCACTTTCTCCAGTGTCAAGATACTCCAGGCGGCGGCTGTGGGACCTCCATCACACTGGAATCCCATCCATGAACTGAAATGGAAAGCTTGAAGAGAGAGGGGGCACAGGCCACATTGATATGACACCCTCAAGGCCTCCAAATGTCTTTGGATGATGAAACCTAAGAAGCTACTGAGACACATTTGTGTGTATGTGTGTGTGTATAGAAATGGGTGTCAGATTCCCTGGAGCTGGGGTCAACAGGCAGCTGTGAGCAGCCTGATTGTGGGTGTTGGCAGAACAGTATGTGCTCTTAACCACTGAATCATCTCTCCAGGCCCCGCCCCCTAGATACTTCTAATAGTGACTCAGACAACATTTAGAAGTACGATTGAGAGATCTGGAGGCCTACAGATCTCTACTGTTCACACTCCCTAGTAACTGGTAGCAGCTTCCCCAGAAAGAAATGCGGTACTCCATTCAGCACCCACTTCCCAGGAGGACACCAGTGGCTGCACTCAAGACCTGGGGCGCATAACCCTTCCCCTCCACATTCTCCTCTAACTGCCGACCTCGGCCTCGGACCCCCAGAACTGAGATGATGGGTGCCACCAATCCTGCTTAGACAGCTGTGTTCATGTGTCTGCCTTCTGTTCACTGAACTTTCCCTGTTCACATGCAAGGTATGCACAGCCTTTGCCTTGGCTGTAGTTCAATCTCAAAGCGTAAACTTCAACGCATTACTTACTACTTCTTGATCTAAGCGAGTGACCATCTCTTCCAGTTTCTGGTGACCCTTTTTCAGATCCTCCTCTGTTCGTTTCAAGGCATTGAGCTCTGCCTGGGCACCATCCATTTCCTCCTTCATCCTCCATCTCAGTTTGTCACTGACTGCTGAGATGAGAGATGCCCGGATAGTGTCCTCACTGATTGTGCCGTCTCTGCTGGGACCTGAAGGAGACAAGGCACAGGCACCTGCTCAGAGTCAGAGCCCTTGGACTGCCCCACAGCCACCTGCAATCTGTGTCCTTTTCTATAAGCAGCTGTCACAGGTGGACGACAGCTTTCAGAGAGCCGTGAATCAGAGTGTTAGAACTCAAGGTGTTCTTGGAATGGTTACACTTAAGACTAACTGAGCACTTGCCCTCAAGTCTGACAACCCTCGCACAATTTCTGGAACCCAAGTAAAAGCTGGATGCTATGACTCTCATCTGTAATTCTAGCACGCCTATCTTGACACAGGAGGCAGCGACAGAACTGGACAGAAGCCCAGAGGACCAGCTGCAGAATCAACCCGGAGCAATCCTGCTTCAACAAGGGAAAGGTGGAGACGGGCGCGAGCACACACACAATTTACCACTCAATGTGGATGGCAGACTTTTCTTCACCTGCTAAATTATATCAAAGAGCTGTATTTCACAAGCCTCATTCACAGACTCATTCTCACTTAAACTGTTCAGAGGTTGGAGAACAGCTCAGTGATCAAGAGCACCCACAATCAGGCAGCTCATAAAAGCCTGTAACTTCAGGTACACGGGCTCTGACACCCTGTTCTGGTCACCATGGGAACCAGTATATATGTAGGGCGAGCATACACACACACACACACACAAATAAATAAGTAAAACAATAACGATAATAAAAGAGGCTTAACTAATCAGTCATCCAAACAAGATAAACGCCAAATCAAAACTCCACTATACTAATTTATAGAGTGTTTTCCCCCCAGAAGGAAGAGGGGATCCAGGCATGGTGGTGCACATCTGAGATCCCAGCACTCTGGGAGGCAGAGGCAGGCAGAGCTCTCTGAATTTGAGGCTAGCCTGGCCTATAAAGCTAGTTCAGGACCACTAAGGCTACACAGAGAAACCCTGTCTCAAAAAACCGAAGAAAGAAGAAAAGAAAAGAAACAAAACAAAACAAAAACAAAGAGGTGGAGAGAGGCTCACTGGTTAGGGCACTCACGACTCTTGTTTTAAAGTAGATTTATGCATTTTATTATGTACACATTGTTCTGTGGGCACCAGATCTCATTACAGATGGTTGTGAGCCACCATGTGGGTGCTGGGAATTGAACTCAGGACCTCTGGAAGAGCAGCCAGTGCTCTTAGCCTCTGAGCCATCTCTCTAGCCCCCACTTACGACTCTTACACAGGCTCCATGTTCAGCTCCCAGCACACACATGGCAGCTCACAACAGCCTGCACCTGCAGTTTCAGGTGATCTGCCCTCTGAGCTCCTGTATGCCTTGGCATACACAAACTCACAGAGAAGCAAGCATGCTTTATGTAAAAGGAGATACCTTCTATAGGAGTTTAGTGCCTACCCAAGAGATGAGAAGACCAGCGAAGATGTGATCTTATTATGTGCCCATTTTGACAAAGAGACATTAGGAATGGAGTTTATACTTGCCTTTAAAAGACCCCAGTCCATAATAACCCATGTGAAATTTTATTATGCTAATCTGATGCAAAATGCCCTTGTCCCAGCGGTCAGGTGCCCAGATGATAAAAACAACAGTGTGCTCAATTCCACTCATCTGTGTTGTTATCTGAAATAACAAGACTTAAGGGTCTTTTTATGTAGGCTTTCATACACAAGCACACCAACAAATCTGACTGAAGTTACTTTATCTGGCCTAATGGATCATGTCAACTGATGTTAAATTTCAAATTCCTATGTTAAAGAACACACATTTAATTTTGGAATTTATATTGTTCTTAGAAACTAGGCCAAAAAAAAAAAAAAAAAAAAAAGAAAGAAACGAGGCCAAGGGCAGTCTCCATAAAATTCATATAGAAAAACAAAAGACCACAAGCAGCCAAAACATCTTGAGCAGAAAGAACATTTCAAGTCATACTACAGAGCCATGGAAATAAAACCACCACAATACTGGCATAAAATAGGCATATAGAGCAATGGAACAAAGCAAAGGAGACAGAAATAACTCTAAGCATACCATCTAATGCCAGAAACACATGAAGACCCACATCCCCATGTAGAAGAACAAAATTAGGTACCTGTCTCTCCTCTGAAAAAAAAAATCCACTAAACAGGATCAAAGACATTAAGATTCTAAACTCTGAAATTTCCAACAGTAAATTGGGGAAACACTTAAAGATCTAGGAATATGCAGTGACTTTCTGAATCTGACTTTAACAGCTCAGTAAACACCAAGTGACAAACAGGGCCACATCAAATTAAAAAGGTCCAACACAGGAGAGTAGACAGCCCACAGAACAAAAGAAAGTCTCTGCCAACTCTAGGGTACCAGGCATCTATAAAGACCTTGGAAAAGTAAATTCTGAGGGAGCTGTGGGTATCACTATGACGGTTAACCTTCTTTAAGAATGTACTTTTCTCTGGGTGTGTATGAGTGCGGGCACCTGTGTGAGGGGTCCAGAGGAGGGCAGCCTCTGGGGAAGGAGCTAGAACTGCAGGCGGTTTGTGACATGGGTGGTGGGGTCTGAATTCAGGACCTCTCCAAGAGTAGCAAGTGCTCTTGACTGCTGAGCCATTGCTCCTGCACCTGATGTCAGTTTTGTTAATTTGACAGGTTTAGAATTGTCATGAAAACAAACCTCTGGAGACATGTATTTGATGATTTTTCTAGATTAGGCTAAGTGAGGTGGGAAGACCCAACCGTGAGTGACACCATTCCATGGGCTAGGGTCCCTGGCTGAAGAGAGGGGACGAAGGAGCGCCGAGCTGCTTGGCTGCAGATGTGATGTCATCAGGTGTCCCCACATTCTTGCTACCCTGACTTCCTTGGCAAGATGAACTCTACTCGCAAATTATAGGTAAATACATCTCAAGTTCATTTTGTCAGGTACTTTGTTCCAGTTACTAGTGCTTGCCTAGCATGTACAAAACCCTGGGCGGGGATGATCCCCGTTTTCTTAGAACTAGGCATAGCAGACACCTGCAACCACAGCACACAGCTTGGTTCCCAACACCCATGTCAAGTCCAGTTCCAGGAGCTCTGAGGCCAACTGCTGGCCTCTAAGGTACTTGCATGTACATGCATGTACAAAATCAAATAATACCTAAGAAGTAAACTGAAGCTTTACAAAGAATAACCAGGTTATGGAATAAGCCTAGGTGAGAGAAAACGTGGGATATAAGGTACTATATAACATTAAACAAAGATGAGTGCGGTGGTGCACGCATGTATTTCCAGCACGAGGGGAGGCAGAGACAGGCGGATTTCTGTGAGTTCAAGGCAGACTAGTCTACCAAGTGAGTCCAGGATAACCAAGGCTACACAGAGAAACCCTGTCTCGAAAAGCAAAGCAAATACATTAAAAAAGAATAAAATTATACCACTTGCAGGAAAGTGAACAGAACTTCAGCACCACGTGAAGCCAGACACACAAACAAGTGTCATGCTTTCTCTCATATGTGAAAACAACAACAGCACAAATTGGAAAGGCCACTATTAAGAAAGAGGGAGTGAACTAAGTAGTGGTGACATAGGCCTTTAATCCCAGCACTCAGGAAGCTGAGCCAGAAGGATCTCTGAGTTTGAGGCCAGCTGGGCCTACAAAGTGATTCCAGGACAGCCAGGAGCTACAGAGAGAAACCCTGTCTCAAAAAAGGAAAGAAAGAGAAGAGGGCACTTGAGAGGCAGAAGCAGGCAGATCTCTGTGAGTTCGAGGCCAGCCTGGTCAGCTTGGTTTACTGTCTCAAAAAACAAAACAAACAAAACAAAACCACCTGAAAACAAAGTGAAAATAGAAAATTCCAGGGTTTTTGAAGTAGTAAAAAGGGTGGGGAAGGAGAGACAGCTGAGTGGCTGAGAGAACTTTCTGCACTTACATGAGATGTGGGTTCAGCTCTCAGGGCTGATCCAGCAGCCCTCTGTACCTCCAGCTCAAGGATATTTACGCCCTAATACACGTGAATGAAAATAATCTTTAAAAACCCAAAACATTCTGAACTTTAGTCCAAAGTTCAGTGTGCTGCTTGCCACTAAAACAAAAACAAAAACAAAAAAAAGAGAACTGTTTGAGGCCTCTCAACTTTTAGTCAGTTTTCAAACTATTTTTTTAAAGTGGCTTAAGAGAAATCCTATATTCTCCACAACAAGTCAAACTGTCATATATCAAGTCTCCACACACTGACAAACAAAACCAGACAACCCACACAAGCAAAACCAGAGTTTAAAGTTGGGTAGAGTTCTGCAAGTCAAGATTATCAAAGGGAAAGGTCAAAGACTTTAATAATAATAGTAACAACAACAATAATAATTGTTCAAAACTTAATGTCAGGGGGTAAATATCACCAAATTTAACCCTTAGAAAATAAGGCAGTTCTCCTAATACTAGGGAACAAATAACTCATCAAATCATCAGCTAAGCTCTTTAGAGTGCCCCAGCTCCCAGCACCTGACTGAAGGTCACTCAGCTCCCCAACAGTGCTGCTAGAGGCTAGAACAGCGTGTCAAACTTCCAGGAACAGGAGCTGGACATTTGTGAACCATGAGGAGAATGAAACCTGGGTTCTCTAGAAGAGCAGCCAGTGATCTTAACCTTAGCCCTAACTTGTCTAATTTTTCACCCTTAACTCCTTGTCCAGGAAAGTTGGTTCTCAGCCTTGTCTCAAAACGTAGAGTGCAATTGAAGACACCAGAAGTTGACCTCCGGCCTCCCTTCACACGTGTGCACACATCTAAAACATACACACATAGGTACATATATACATACATACACACATATACACATAAAAAAGGAGAAATAATACTTTTGAATTGGAATGGACAGTGGGTGGAAACTGCCGGAAACAAAACCAAAGGGAAGGGAAATACTTACTGTACAGCAGCTTTGGAGCCTGAGTTATCACAAATTATCTGCACAGAAAGTAATCATATATAATAGCAACATAGCTTTGACACTGTTCAAGCAACGGATTCTGGCTCCAAACCAAACAAAACACTCAAATTATGTGCTCACAGCGAAGCAAACTGAAGAAATCTACCAACAACACACCACGGGAGAGTCCATTTACTCAAAAGCCTCAATTTTCAAAAACAGCTAAGAGTTTAGCAGGAGGCTATGGTCTCAACAGCCCACCATCCGCCGATGTGCTATTGTCAGAGCCAGTCTTATACAGGGGACCACACAGCACAGCTGCTGTGAATTTATGACAGAAATGGTTGTGTCTTGGGCAATATTTACAAACAAACAAAAACAACAAACATATTAGCTGATGTGGTTAAATCTTAAGTCAAGTGTAATTTTAAATGTATCATTTTCCATAAAAGCCCATTTTGAGGATAAATGGAAAATTTCTAAGCTATGAAATTCCTCAAATCTGAAATGAATTAAAAGACTTTTATGGGCAAAAGAAAAACTACTAAGCCCAATAACCTAAGTTCAATCCCTGGACCCAGTGTTAGGAGAGAACAGACTCCCCGAGTTGCCCTCTGACCACCACTAGTGCTGAGAATACATACACACACATACACACACACACACACACACACACACACACACACACACACACACACGCAGGTGTGCACGCGCACACACACACAAACACAACAAAATATTTACATATTTAGAAATGAGATCAAAGGGATTATACTGTTATCTAAGAAAGCAACTAACTGTTCTATTCCCATTCCTCTGATGCTTCAACACAAACAGTCGATTTTTAAAAGATGCTATTTATTATTATTATTGTTGTTTTTTAAAGATAGGGTTTCTCTCTGTAACAGTCCTCAGTGTCCTGGAACTTGTTGTGTAGCCCAGGCTAGCCTTGAGCTCACACAGCTCTGACTGCCTTGGTCTTTCAAGTGCTGGAATTAAAGGATTAAGCCACCATTCCCAGTAAAAGATGTTTTTAAAAAATTTTATGTGTATGAGTGTTTTGCCTGCATATATATTTGTGCACTTCTTGTGCCTGACACCTGAGGAGGTCAGAAGAAGTTGTCAGATGCCCTGGAACTGGAGTTACAAGCAGTTGTAAACCATCACGTGGAGCTGGGAATCAAACTCAGGTCCTCTGGAAAAGCAGCCAGTGTTCTTGAACCACGGAGCCATCTCTCCAGCCCCAAATTAAGTGTTTCTAATTTTTTTTTTTAACTTGCAGATTAAAGACTTCCAAAGACTCCCAGCACTTTTGTTTCTTATTCAAACAATTTAAATTATACTGTATCGGGCCAGGTATGAGGGCACGTGCCTTTAATTTCAGCACTTGGGAAGCAGAGAAAGGCAGATCTCTGTGAATTCAAGGCCAGCCTGCTCTACAAACTGGGTTCCAGGCCAGCCAGGGTTATACAGTGAGAGTCTTCCTCAAAATGAACAAACCTTTTTTGTATAAAGTAAGCTACAGTACAGAAAAGACAAGCATATTTTCATGTGTCAAAGCCATGCCATTGGGTCCTGTTGAGGACAGACCCTGTCTGGGTGGCAAAGGCACAGAGACACTTGATCCTGATATCAGATTTCATGACAACTGAAAACATAACAAACTCCAGCCTCACACCATCCTGTACTCATCCAAGACTTAGCAAAATACACAGTGGTGAGCTGCCATACACCTGTTTGAGGAGGTACAAGCAAACTCTTTTATATAAGAATAGTAGGCAATAACGTAACAGAAATAATGAGAGGCAGGGTCCCATAGGCCTGCTAGACCTAAAACCTTTGCAGTAAACTCTTACTGAAACAAAGTTGACTCATGTTTGAGTAAGATCCTTCAGGCTGCTTTTGTTTAAAACAAATGTAGGGCTGACGGTTCTCATAAAGTAGTTTAGAGATGATGGTGACTTGTGTGGATACAGTTAGAGTCTGTATTATTTGAAGATAACACGATTCTCAAGGAATCAAGAATGACTGGAGTTAGAATATGGAAGAGTTATCAGTGGAGATGGAGAAACTGTAAGACTTGAGTTCAACTGGAGCATGTTGAGTTTAAGATGTCTGTTAACCATCAAGTGGAGACAGCAAGAAGGCAGCTGGGTAGAAGACTAGAGAGGTCAGGAGAGAGATGCAGACCAGATACATTCAGCAACCGTGGGCACAGACAGGACATTTACAGCTCTACCAGGAGGGGAAGGAATCAAATGTGCCAAGAACTAATTGGGCACTCGACATTAAGAGGAGGATCTGCAGAGGCTGAGCACAAGTACCCATGACACAGGAGGAAAAGAACAAAGTGTGGTTCCCTGCCAAGCTGGCAATAGCCCACTGTGCCAGACGCCACTGGGTTTAAACCCACAAAGTCACTATGACTCTGACAGAAGCAGTTTTAAAGGAATGGCAGAAGATAAGCAAGAAGAGGTGGGGACAGCAAGGACAGACAACAGTTTGTCGGAGGTTTGCTGCAAGGAGAAAATGGGGTGGTGCGACTAGGAAGTGCAGTTGAAGCTTTTAAAGGTTGATTCAGGGTGTGCTTTTGTGTGCCAATGACAGCGGTCCAGTAGGTAGGGAAGGAAATGGCTGAAATGGTACCCACTGTGAGTTAGAAGACATAGCCCTTCAGGCGGCAGCAGAGGCAGCTGATAGCCAGGAGAAGGCAAATGCAGTGACAACAGGAAGCAGCCTGCGAAAGTCCTCCTAGTTCAGACAACTCTAAAACGCAAACACCACTGGTGTGTGGCGCCATCTTACTGACCCTTTCATGCTAACTCAGCGCGCGTTCTCCCACGGGAACACTCACCTGTCTCCACGTGGCCACGCCACAAAGCACCAGGATTTGCTAGAACTATCCAACCTTAAGTTGGGGGCTTTGTCTTTAGGACTATTTCAGCAGGTCCCTGCTCTGTGAAGGTGACCCTCAGACCCTAGTGACTCAACACATGTGAGATTCACCAGTAAAAATGTGGCAAGCAGGAAACTGTTAGTGATTTATCAGCCACATTTTTAGACTTCTAAAGGAGGCGGGGGGGGGGGGGGATCCTTGTTTACAGAATGTTAAATCACATCAAGTTTTACCTTATAGGACACTGATCACTACAGACTTTCCTATATGGAAGAATAGTCTGAAAATTTACATGTAAAAATGAAATGCAAATACATTTCACAACAGGAGACCTTCAACTTATACGGAAAAAATAAAAATGTTTATACTTACCAACAGTGGTCACAGGAGGCTGGGTAGGGTACTGAGAGCTTGTTGTGGCAGGGTATGGGCCAGCAGGTGGGTAAGGACAGCCAGGATAACCACTATAGAAAAGAACATCAGATGTGAAGGCGACCCAGCACTGTGGCCATGAAAACCCTACCGGGAAAGTGCAGACTGACATATTGCCAGCTAATGAACCTAAGAGTTTTAGACATGAAGGTGTTTTTTCATGGAACAGTGTATGGAAATTCCATTAATGAAACTGGGTTTAAAGTAAACTGTCAAGACCAAGCATGGCAGTATGTGCCTACAATCTGGGAAGGAGGCTGAGGCAAAAGGGTTCTTCAAGTATGAGGCTAGGGACTGGGAGATGGCTCAGTGGTTAAGAGTGTCTGCTGCTCTTTCAGGGGCCCAGATTCAATTCCCAGTACCCACATGCTAGCTCATAGCCACTGGTCACTCTAGCTCCAGGGGATCTAACACTTTCTTCTGACCTCTGTGGGTGCCAGGCATGCACATGGCATACAAGAGATTCATGCAAATCACTCATATATGTTAAAAAAAGAAAGAAAGGCAGGCAGGCATGATAGTGCCTACTTTTAACCTCCAATGAGGAGGCAGAGGCAGAGGATGTCTGTGAGTCTGAGGCCAACCTGGTGTACATAGAGAACTCCAACACATCCAGAGAACTATCTTGAAAATAAAGAGTACGAGGCCAGTGTGGGCTACACAGCAAGACTCTATCTCAGAAAATGCAAAATAAGCAAATCAACCTACAAAACTGAGCCCAGCAAGGTAGCTGACACCCAAAATGACAGCATTTGGGGGCTGTAGTGAGTTTCAGACCAGCTAGAGAAATGGCTCAGATGTTCTTGCAGAAGACCAAGGTTCAACTTCCAGCACCCACACACAGAGACTCACAACTGTCTGTAACTCCAGTTTCAGGGGATCCAACACCCTCTGCTGACCTCTTAAGGCACCAGGCACGCAAGTGGTGCACAAACACATGAGAAAAACACTCACACACATAAAATAAAATCTTTTTTAAAAAGTCTGAGCTCCTATATCAGAAAAAACCCAAGGAAGTAAATGGCCAAATGTTCTTGCTTGGCTCAGATGATACATGGATACCTTCAGAGAGGTAGCAATTCCTAGAATATTCCTAAGGACAAGACTCCAATAACAGAAGAGTAAAATTTTCTCTTCTGATTTCTAGACAAGTTTTCTCTGTGTAGCCCTGGATGCCCTGGAACTCTGCAGACCAGGCTACCTTCAAACTCAAAGATCTGCCTGCCTTTGTAGACCAGGCTGGCCTTGAACTCAGAGACCCACCTGCCTCTGCCTCCCAAGAACTGGGATTAAAGGCATGCACCATCACTGCCCAGCATCTTAAAACAGTCCTAAATTTGCATTCTGGAAGATCCAAAGTTTCTTTTTAAAGATTTGTTTTTATTTATTGAGACAGTCTCACTATGTAGTCCTGGCTGACCTGGAATTTATAAAGATCTACTAGCTTCTGCCTCAGGAGTGCTAATGCCCAGCTATTATTTTTACTTTACATGTATACACGTGTGGGTGCCAGTGGAGAAAAAAAGCACAGTTGGATCCCTTGAAGCTAGAGTTCCCAGTTTAGGCGCTAAGAACCAAACTTAGGTCCCTTTGGAAAAGCAGAAAGTGCTCTTAATTAAAGAGTCACTTCTCTAACCCTAAGGGAAAAAACAAGCATTTCAAGGCTCCAAATCAATCAAGATTACAGTTGTTACTAAGCCAAACCTGCCCTCCTCCACCCCATAAATAAAACAAAGCTGAATTTTTCTAGGCAATCTAAAACTCCTTTGAAATTATGTGCATACACTTTCCATAAAATTCCACCAATAACCCAGGTATGGTAGCGCAGTTCTATACTACCAAGGTTGAGGTAGGATTGTGAGTCTATACAGCCAGACCTATCTCAAAAAACAAACACCAATAAACCAACCCTTCACTGAATTCCCACTAAACTTAATTCCTCAGTTAGCATTATTTTGATTCTACGTGTAGCAGAATTTTCATTACCTGGGGTTGGGAGGGTATCCAGATGGATATGCAGAGATTCCACTTGGCATGCCTGGCATGTAGGAGGCTAAAAATAATTTTTAACATTGGAAAGTCATATGCACAGTCCTGAATATAAAGGCTGTAGAGCAATATATATCACTGTCACACCACAGCAAAATTTCACACCAAGAATCCAACCTCAGGCTCAAAACAAAACCAGCATCTGGCTTTTATTAGTTCTTTAAGGAATAGTATTTTGAAGTCACTTAATTCCCAAATCATTATATGTGAGTGACAACACTCATGCAAATCCCAATAATAAATGACTGGAAGACAGGTCAACCTGGTAAGCTTTACAGCCTTAATCTGTAATTTAGGAGAATTTGCTCTAAGATCTGCTTCTTAGAAGTTAGTCTACCTCTGCATCTAAGAAATTTTGGGACACAAGACCACAATGACTGAATTGCACAACTGGTTTTGTTGGTTTGTTTGAGAACCTAAGACTCCAAATCACTGTAAGAAATCCTACACAAAACTTACATCCACATGCATTTAGACTGGCTTTTAAAAGCTTGAACATACTAGGGGGAAAAAGTTAAACTTTTAGTCTTCAAGAATGCCTCATTCATTCATAGAACCTGTAAGGTCAGTGATGCCAAAGGCTAAATTTGGCCTCGATGGAAAAGGACTTGCCTTCAGAGTCAATTTGACTCAAATGTTTCTCATTAGATACAATGGTGAATCAGTACTTAGGTCAATAAACAAATGTTTTACTGTCTTCTATATGACAGGAAACAGAGATTTGATTGGAGGCGGGAAGAGATGGGGAAAGGAGAAGTGAAGAGAAGTGAAGAGAAGTGAAGAGAAGAGAAGAGAAGAGAAGAGAAGAGAAGAGAAGAGAAGAGAAGAGAAGAGAAGAGAAGAGAAGAGAAGAGAAGAGAAGAGAAGAAGAGAGGAGGATGGTAAAAAAGGAAAGGCATGAGACAAGGAGGGATCCTTGGCCACATGTTGCTTAGAACCCAGTTGGGGCGATAGAGTCAGCAGTGGCTGTTCTGCTATTGTGCTGGCAGGGAAGGCAGAGTGCTATCTATGGGATCATCCAGGAAAGGAGCTAATTTAAGTCTAAGAGGTAGAGTAAACCTCAAGGTTAAGGTGAGAGGTAGAATGATCTACTAGAGGAATGACAGACGAAGCTCGAAGAAAACGAGACCCGAAGCCTTCAAAGAATGACCTCCTAGAGGACAGAATCCTGGCAAGGTGGGAGAAGCGCACTGGGCTGCTACCAACAACAGGCTTGGGAACCTTTACCAGCCCAACACATCAGGGCTCACAGCTTCTTAGGATGTAGCAATAGATGCTATACTACTTTTTCCTAAGTATAATGACGGAAGACATTCAGTATTTCATTAAACAACTTCTAAAATCTCACAACTCCATTCCACACATAGACACTTTCCAAGCAGGAAGCACAATTGACATTTATGAGTATCTCTTTAAAATGGCGAGTCCACTGTTAAGTATTAGCAACAAACATGGTCAGTATCATTCACTTCCATGCTAGTTTCTCCAATGTATAACCTCTACTTCAGAGTCATAATTTCCTCATAAGCATAAGCAATTTTTCTTTTCTTAAAAACGGGTTTTTTTCAGGGCTTGGAGAGATGGCTCCACGGTTAAGAGGTAAAACACAGAGCGTGTGCATGTGCACACACACCTCCCCCTCCCACGGTTTGAGGGGCTAGAGAAATGGCTCAGTGGTTATGAGCACAGCAGAGGACCCGAGTTTTATTCTTAGCATCCATAATTCACAGTTGGACAGCTTACAACTGACTGCAACTTGAGTTACAGGGGATCTGATGGCTCTGGCCTTCCTCGGCACCTGAACTCATGTGCACATGCCCACACAGACACACTCACACAGGACTAAAATAAAATTTTAAAAAGATGAAGTTTGGATACAGTGTCTGAGTGTCTTGCCTGCAATTACTTCTGCACTCCATATGAAACTTCATATGAATGCCTGGTGCCTGCAGGGTCAGAAGAGGGCACTAGATCTCTCAGAAGTAGAATTATAGATGGTTGTAAGACACCATGTGGGTCCCCTGCAAAAGCAACAGGTGCTCTTAACTGCTCCTGTCTTTCGAGTCCCATAATGTTACTACGCTGCCCAGACAGGCCCTGAACTCCATGGCTCACACAATTCTCTTGGCTAACCCTCCAAATTACAGACACACACTATTGCACTTGTTTTTTGTTTTTGTAACATGACTTATCACTTAAAAATTACCCTGAAAGATACAAAAAATGTTCTGAACAATGATTTCTCAACTATTAAATATTGATTCAAATATGTATTCAAGATTCTTAGCAATTACTTAGTATATGTATGGGAGGAATCCAGACCTTTGCTCATAGTCATACCTGATAACAATGGATATTATCTAAATGCCTAAAATGTTACTAAAATTTGAATAGATAGTGCACTGGTACAGTGGTCAATTAGTGATTTACTAGAACTAGCTCTTCGGTGCTTGACGAGACAGTGAGTACAAACCTGGACTGCAACTGTGACTAGCATGGCCTCTTTATGGAGCACTGCACTCCCAAAGGCTGTGAGACTGAGAGAAATAGAGAAAGGCTCCCTTTGTCTCGAGCGGTAACTAAGCTGGCGGAGCAAATAAACGAGGGGTCAGACTAGAAAATATCCGGTGCTTTAATCGCCAAACATTCAGTTAACAAGACTTACTAAGACAAAAACTAACATCTTACTACAGGAAACACTAGTCCCAACAAGCTTACTCTCAGAGGAGGGCAGAGCGAACCATTTCTTTTACATTCCCATCCTGCTCAAGGGTCAAGATACTCTCATGAAAAACAATTAAAAACAAGAGCATGACTTTAGGCAGAAGGAAATAAAGCTCACATAACTAGTCTTTAAAGAGAAGTTTGTCAAAAGCACAACTTAAAACACAATAAAATCAGCACAAAACAAAAACAAAACAAGTAAGTACAACCAACTCCCAATTACCCAGTATGCTTATGAAGTGTCAGCAAGAATCATTCACATAAGCAGAACAGGGGTGGACAGTAGTGCCCCCTTGCTCTCACCCTTCCAACAAGGTAGTCACAAATTGGCTGTACCACAGAGAAGCAGCCAAGAGCTAGATGTCTAATTGTGTATACCCAGAATAGCTCAAGGGAATGAGTTAGCTGATGTAATTAATTCTCTACAATACAGATCCTGGAGTCACAGAGAAGGCTCAGGCTACCTTTCAAATTACATTTGCTTTCCAGGCTTTTCATGGCATGCATAATTTAAAACGTCTAGCTCTATTTGGCATCTTCTCTTCCATTCTGGAATCCAGAACATCCACACTTTGATTTCTACCCACAGATGGAAGCCCAAATGTCAGTCTTTGGTAGGAACCTGTACATGCAGATGTGGGGCTTCAGAATACTTCCAAAAACTCCACTAACTGGAGAAGCTAAAAAGCAAAGTGAAGTTATTTTAAGAGTTTTACAGGCTTTGTTTTGTTTCTGTAACTTTTAAAATCAGATCTCAAGCTACTTACTATTTGGTGGGCCTGTTGCTGTGTATGGCGGGTAGGATGCAGAAACAGTAGGACGGGAGAACACTGGAGGTTCCTCTCCAAATATCACAATCATGATCTGAATAAGCTCCAGCAACTCTGACCGTGGCTAAAAAGGGTAGAAAACCCAAGAAATCATGTCATCTAAAATTATTTTTCAGCAAAATAGAGTTTGGCCTTTCTGTTGTTAGTTTTTAACTCTGTGACAATCTTCTTTACTCTCTTGGCTTTTTGTCACATATATGCACGAGCACATATACCACACTGTGTTCAAGAATGAGAAGACAACTCTGGAGTCAATTCTCTCCTTCCATCTCTATTTGAGTCCCCAGGCTTGCGTGTTCTAAGCCCTTACTCAAGAAGCCATGTGGCTGGCCCCAGCTATCTCCCTGAACACACCAATTTTCAAATTAGACAGCTTCACACGAAGCACAGAAGCATGTCTGTGTCCAACCCCTGTAGCTCTCTTTCAGCGCAGTGTGAGTTTACAGCTGGGCATCACTTGTGAAAAGGGATGCAGCAGGCAGAAGCCCCCAGGAACAGGAGCTGGTGAGGAGCACCTCATAGAGTGGCCAGGGCCTGCTCTAGGGCAGGTTCCACAAGCTCATCTAACTGAGTTCTTGCTCTCAAAATAAACGTGACGGTTCATTCTGGTTGTCAGCATGACTGGATCAGACATACTCCCCAAGTGGGCAGAACCTTCTCATGTCGGCCCAGATCAAAGAGGTCAGAGGACAAGGCAGTGTTGCCTTTTCTGCCCACTGTCCACTACTTGCTTATGAGTGCATCTCCGCACCCCCCACTGCCGCCTCCTCTGACAGGGAAAGCCAGCTTTTGGATTTCTAGACACATGGCTTGGCAGTTAAGAGCCAGGACCTCCACTGGTGGCTCACAACTGCCTGCAACTCTGCCTGGAGGGAATCTAATGTTGTCTTCTGGCTTCCACAGGCACCAGGCTCAACATTCATACACCAAAAAACAAAACAAAACAAACAAAACAAAAAAAACTTTTAAAAAACTTCCTTTGTAACATATTCATTGTATTGATTCCGTTCTTCTAGAGAACAGTTATACAATATAGGCTTCTGGCTATTTGTGTACAAATGTTATGCTGCCAGTTACACTCTCAGAGGCAGAAACACCAGTTTCCAACCGTTACCCTTGACAGCAGGCAATGCTTCCAAAAATAAGATCTGAGTTCCCAAACATACGCCCCATCAGTGTACCCATTTTTAAAACTAATATTCTACCTCTGAACCTTGTCTAAGTTTATATTCAAGTAAATAAAATGGTGTATAAGCATTACAGAATATTTTACAGAACTTTTCAGATGTTTAGTATTACAGTTCGTGTATGTCATCTTAGTAAAACAGAGACAGAATGGAGCACTACAAGGTTGCGGGCGACTCTACCTCAAAACTAAACAGACAGACAAACAAACAAAACCACTGCCACCAATAAAAACCACAAAAAAGAATGATGAAAGCCTTTTCTAACTGCCTCGGTCCACTGTCTGAACTTACTTTACCATTCTTGGAATTTTCCTTGAGTGTAAACTGAAGACAGAAGCTGGTGAATAGAACATACATGCAATTACTTCACAGAGACACATAATACTTACATGTTTCCAGTCATGTAGATAAGGTAGGTAGATCTTCCCATTTGCATCTACATGCTTTCCTGTTTTAATAGTCATTGAACTAGTAGGCTTAACAAAACAGATAGGGGGGTTATATGGGTACGTGTCCAGCAGCCACAGGCATATTGGAATATTATATGTATTACCTGAGAGAGAAGAGGAAACCTCAGTTATTCCTTTTATTTTTCCAGGATCATTAGACACAAGGTTGAGAGCAACAAACACCACCATGGCCACCATCAGTCATTTTTTTTTTTTAAATTTCAGACGCTTCTTGGAGCTTTGGTTTGTAAGCCACATCAGAAAGGTCAAAGTGCTGACTGCTTTCTGTGGACAACATTCTTTTGGGTCCAACTTAATGTCTGAAATGGAAGGAAAGTGATGCACCCATTCTCTTCCAGAAGCTAGTCTCTACCCTCTAACAGTCAAACAGATGCCACCGATGTTTATGGCGGTTTCAGTGGTGATTACTTAGATCAATGTTGCTACCCTTTCCTCTTGCTTTGAAACAGAATCTCAGTTGAGAAATCTGACTACTTGGCAGTCAAATGGAAAGATCTCAAAAGATGCAAAGTCACCACATTAAACATAAACCAGTCTTGAATGCTCTCAAACCCAATGTTGCAAGCAACCATATTCAACACCTCAGTAGCTTACATGTGTTTCACCTTTACAAAGTTTCAGCAACACAAATATGTAAACATGTTTTACCTCAAGAAATCAGATACTAATGGAACTTCTGATTTCTCTTTCTCATCATCCAAACACATCTACAATGTGTAGCTCTAACACATAAAACCTTAGGTTTATTACCAACATTGAGAATTCTCTGCTTTTTGAAAAACAAGAATCCCCCACAGTAACCTGGACCTGCATGCTATGACTCCTGAAGAAGGGTTGAGGGAAAAGAGGAGGCGCACTTCAATATTCACACATACTTCCATAACTTGCACCAGAGCTCATCCCTAAGGGCAATAACGCAGTTAGTAATTAAGCTTAAGTTTTCCTTCAGGATGTCAGGCACACACATAATAACTGACAGGCATCATTATCTCCGTCATCCTCCTATATGCCCTTGTTCTCCTTTTTGATCTCACAGCACAGCAAACACAGAACTGTTGTGTAATCTTTCCCCACGGGTTCATGTTCTAAACCAGTGGTTCTCAACCTATGGATCATGAGCCCTTTGGGGTTCCATAGCAGATATTATGCTTTTCAGATATTTACATTATGATTCAGAACAGTAGCAAAATCATAATTATGAAGTAGCAATAAAATAATTTCATGTTTGGGGGGCTTACCATAACATGAGGCACTGTATTAGAGGATTGCAGCATTAGGAAGGCTGAGAACCACCGTCCTAAACACCTGTTTCCCAGTTGATGGTGATATTCTGGGGCCTATGTTACAGAACCGGGTTACCAGGGGAGGGCCTTTGAAGGTTCAGCATATGTCCTAGCTAGCCACAAGGAATAATTAATGAACACAACTGTCCCAAAACAGAATAGGCTCTTAAGAAACTGAATGTTCATTTATCACTGTGTACAACAGAGAGCTGACTAGTTAACAGAGACTAGCCACACAAACTCGCATTCTTACCAAACAACAACCATAAACATGTGCCTTTTCCTGTTTGTGTAGGACATACCAGGCTTGTGCAAGCCTTTACATGTATCACTTCCATGAAGCATCAGCACCCAGGACAGGCATCATTCCCCAAATGCTGGGGATGTCCACAGTCACAAAGTTCACACTGCATAGCAGGAATCCAAACCTAATTTCTGTCCCGACTTTAACTGCCACCTCACCACTACCCAGTACAGCTTCCCACAGTCAGAAAGGTGTAAATGGTGAGAAAGGCTGCACTAGCAGACACCTAAGATCCCAATACAGTACCATGATGCCATGAAACATTAAGTTCCGTCTGTATTGTGAGGCACTTGTTTGTTGCTTTATCTTGACAGAGAAGTTAAACAATAACAACATTAAAAAAACCCAACTGTAAGGTGCTCCCACCAAATAAAGCTGAAATAGGACTGAGGTTAAAACCTCTGTCTTGTCAAGAAGGCCCTCAATGTACTTTTAACTCTGGGCAGAGGTTCCTGACAGCAGATAGAGCTACCACGAGAACATAAACGTGTTCTTTACCTCTGTAGCGCACAGGGATTGTTCCAGTGAGGTTCACCAGCTCCCTGGAGCTGCCGTCATTAAAAACTGAAAGGAAAAACAAAGATTTCGTCATGAGCATTTTTGTACACACTATCATGTAAGTTACTCTTTCACCGGTTACCTATGGAATCTGGTTAACCTGTCTGTGTTCAGTAACAAAGAGTCCTTCACTGATTCACTCTGTTTAAAAAGCTTTGGAGTAGTTGTAAAAATGGATCTGAATGCTGTATTTCCAAATACGAACTTTTGGTCTGCAACTAACATGACTTTAAGCCTGTTTAGAAAATCACTTTGAGCCGGGTAGTGGTGGTGCACGCCTTTAATCCCAGAACTCAGGGAGGCAGAGGCAGGTGGATCTCTGTGAGTTTGAGGCCAGCCTGGACTACAGAGTGAGTTCTAAGACAGCTAGGGCTACACAGTGAAACCCTACCTTGAAAAACTTAAATAAATAAATTAAATTAAAATCACTCTGAAGTTACTGTGATGTAGGCCTAAGGTGGATGCCAATGATTATGTAAAAACTGTATCCCCAATAAAGTTGTTTTTAACAAATTTAAGAATAAATATATCAGTAAATAATAAACATCTCCATGAAAGCTGTCAACATAGCTCAATGGAGCAATTGTCTTGAATTAAGACCCTGGGCTTGATCTTTAGTACCGCCAAAAAGGAGGAAGACATCATTGCCAAATGATGCCACACTAAGAGCTTACCTTCCACCATTTCACTTTAGAAACCCCCACTCACTGTGGCTGGAGTGTAGCCAAGCTGTGGTGGAGTGCTTCCTAGATGCTTGAAGCCCTGGCCTCCATGACCAGCACTGTGTAAGCTGGGCATGGTGACATATGCCTACAGTCCTAACACTTGGGAGGAAGACAGGAAAATCGGAAGTTCTTCTACACATACATCATCACTGTCATTCTCAACTCCAAGATGGTATTAAATTACAGTACTGAAAAGAGATGTCTCCATAGTTAAACACAGACACCTTTCAACATGTATTTTATTTATTTTATGTATTTTGCTTGCATGCAAGTGAACCATGTATGCATGTACACTCAGAGGGTGGTAGAAGAAGGCATCAGATCACCTGAGCCAGAGCTACAGGCTATTGCAAGCTGTCATGTAGCTGATGGGAACTGAACCTGGATCCTCTGAAAGCGCAGTATGTGCTCTTAACTGCTGAGTCATCTCTCCAGTCCCTGTCCTGAACTCTTTGTAGACCAGGCTGGCCTTGAACTCACAAAGATTCACCTGTCTCTACCTCCCAAGTGCTGGGATTAAAGGTGTGTGCCATCACACCTGGCTTCCTTTTATTCTTAAAAGAAATGAGTATATGTATAAGGGTGTTTGGTTTACATGCATGCCTGTACCACATGCATGCTTGGGAGTCCACAAGGCCAGCACAGACTGGCAGAGCCCTGAAACTGGAGTCGCAGATATTTGTATGCTGCCATGTGGGCACCAGAAATTCAAATGAACCTTGATGTCTTATGTCTTTTGCATAATCTGTGCTACACAAATTGCTTTATTTCTAACACTTGCTTAGAAAGGACACTGTATCACACAGGGCAAACGCTGCACTGTGGATCTGTAGAAGGACACAAGGTCTACATGGTTGCAGAAAGAATTCTGGCGCTGGAGAAGCCAGAACTGTTAAACACACAGGCTCTTCTCTTCAGTGGAAGAAAGCGACGCCTGCTCACCCAGAGGCTGGGGATGAAGTGGATGTTGTCTGACAGCTGGTCACCATTTGCTCTCACCCGAATCTCCCAGAATTCTGAGCACTGTTTCTCCGTCACTAGAACTCACTCATGAACAGGTTCCATGTACCTTACAATAGTTTCCATTTAACTTATTACTAACTAACCCTTCTTCCCCAGGTTCTTCTCCTGAGCACCACGTCTCAGAAAACAGAACCCATTCTGTGGAAGAGGTCACAGCTGCTTTGCGAGGGAGTTAGATGTAGTCATGCCTTAACCTTTGTTGTGATAACTGCCACGAAGAAATCTTTATCCAAAGTTTTACTGTGTTCAAATATGTAAAAAAAAAGGGGGGGGGAGTGCTGGAGAGAGGGCTCAGCAGTTGAGAGCACTGGCTGCTCTTCCAGAGGACCTGGGTTCAATTCTCAGCACCTACATGGCAGCTCGTGACTCCAATTCCAGGGCATCTGACACCCTCACATAGACATACATTCAGGCAAAACACCAATGCACATGAAATAAAGATAAATAATATCTTAAAAATATGTTTAAAAAAAGCCCGCTTGGCCTCCAGAAGTTTAAACTAGACTAAGTCATGCTGGGCCAAGATTCATTTTTGCCTCTCCAGAGATCACTGTTAGGACCCCACGTGGATTCCGGATAAAATGGCCTCTAAAGGCTCTTGTGTTGAAGCCCTGGCCTTTGGAGAGGTGACTGGACCATGGGAAGCACGGCCTCGGTAGTGGGCCATGAAGGAATGGCATTACTGTTGCAGGAGCTGGAGAGGTGGGCCAGGCTGGAGTCTCTCCTATGAGGCCTCTCACTCATCCTCTGCTCCTAGCGTTATGAGGTGCGCAGCTTTCCTCCACCATATCCTTCTGCCATGACACTCAGACCCACCTCAGGTCTATAGCAATGGAGCCAAGAGACCACTGACTGCAGTGTGCGACTGAGCCAGGGCCAGTCTTTTAAATAGGTTGATTTTCCCAGAGCCTCTCTATGAGAAAGCTGGCACACGCTGTAACAAAGCAAGACACACAACTACTCTAACAACAGCAGCTTCTCTGCAGACAACTGTCTAATGTTCTGCATTATAAAGTTAGAACATGTTCTTGTGCAGAATGATTCATGCCTGTAGTCACAGCACTTGGAACAGTGAGGCAGGAGGCAGTGAACATGAGTTCAATCACAGCCTGAGCCATGTAGGAAGTTCCAGGAGAGCTTAGGCTAGAGTGAAAGTGAGAACCTATTTTAAAAACTCAAACAGACAAACATTTAAATTTAATATGTTCTCTAAAATCATTTTTACAATGAACAAAAACAAGAAATAAAAAGGAAACTGTCCCAGGTTTGAACCTTAATAGGTAATAGTTTAGATTGAGTTCAGCTATATAAAACCAGAAAACTTTGTGTGATGACGCCAGAATCTACCAGTTTTGATTACAGGATGCTGTAAAAACTACACTTAAAACACATGGCTGTAGTACACGCCTGCAATCCCAGCAGTTGTGAGGCTGGAGCAGGCCCATCTGAGTGGAAGGCTCTGAAATTAATTTGGTACTGTGAGGGGCTTCGTCAGTCAGTACAGTATGTAGACAGAGGTAAGGCAGGCTGAGGGGGCTGGGCCCGGGCTTGAGAGGAGGCCTCTCATTTACCTCCACCTCTCCAGAGGACCTATTGTTTTCACAGCCCTGCCTGCAGGGAGTGCAGTCTACAGAGCCTCAGCAACAAAATCCCATTCTCTGCCTTCAGAGCCAAGGACCTCATAATGAGAACAAGGACACATGGTTTCCCCTTGGCCCTGGCACCCTGATGTGTTTAAGGTAGAACTGCTATATTTTAAAAGAGAAAAACTCTAGATGTTTATTAAGTTACAATTTTATTTTCTCTCAGTATAAAGACAAATTGGTATCTAAAACTAAAAACCATTATTAAAAAATACTTTCCAGCTGAGTGAGGTGGTGCACACCTTTAATCCCAGCACTGGGGAGGCAGAGGCAGGTGAATGTCTGTGAGTTCGAGGCCAGTCTTGTCTACAAAGAGAGAGTTCCAAGACAGTCAGGCCTAAAGCAGAAAAACCCTATCTCGAAAAACAAAACAAAAACAAAAAACAAAAAATTCCAGATTTATAAAATGAAAGGGACAGTTAATCCCAAGTAGTCTTGTGATGTGACCCTGAGAACTGAGAAGCTGGGGGGGGGGGGGGAGAGAAAGGGTTGCTGAGAACCAGTAGCTAAAAGACTTGGCATGTCTGCATGGTAATCCACCTCTCAGCTAAAAAATTTTGTTGCAATGAAACTTAAGTCTCAGTCGGTAGAGCATGAGACTCTTAATCTCAGGGTCATGGTGGTTCATGCCCCATGTAGGGCGCCATTTGTTGCATGAGGTCATTAATATGTACTATTGATATATCTTTTAGTATCGCTGCTGTTAATCCTAAACAACTGTATAACCAAATCATCACACAGAGACTGGGATTTATTTAATTAACCTAGATCGTAATGCTGGGAAACAGTTGTTCCATCCCAAACCTCCAAGCCCACGTAGTTTCTACCATTTAGATTTCCCACATTATACTTGCTTTTAGTGATTAGGTCCAGTCCATCTCTCCACGTCGGTTCAAGACCTCTCTTTCAGCCTCTGTTCTCTCAGCTTCTCTCCTCTCTCCTCCTTCTCTGCCTCCCACTCTCTACTGTCCTCTGGCTCCTCCCCTCTCCCTCCTACTCACTCCGTCCTCTCTATTGCTCAACATTGTGGCTGGTTGTTTTGTTTTGGTCTGTTTACACAAAGTTGAGACAGGATGCTTAGAATAAGTACCACAATGCAATATCCGGATTGAAACCAGAGAGTGGGGGAGAGAAATCAGCATTTGAATGAACAAGGGTAAGGTGTACACATTTCAAAAGAACATTATAGCAACACTTAAGTTTTACAAATCTGTGTTAGCTGGGTGGTGGTGACACCACTCTAATTACACACAGCACCTGGGAGGCAGAGACAGGCAGATCCCTATGAGTTCAAGGGCAGCCTGGTCTACTGAGTGAGTTCCAGGACAGCCAAGGGCTACACCAAACCAAACCAACCAATCAAACAAACAAACAAACAAAAACCACAAAAAAAAAAGTCATATAGAAGCCTTAATGTCTTAAAGCACACACCTTTAATCCCAGCACTCAGGGAGGCAGAGGCAGGCAGTTCTCTGTGAGTTTGAGGCCTGCCTGGTCTACAAAGTGAGTCTAGGACAGCCAGGGATACACAGAGAAACCCTGTCTTGGGAGTGGGGTGGGGAAGTCTTATAGAGATGATTAGAGAGGGGAGATAGACACAGAAGAGACAGAGACAGGCAGACTGACTGACTATATTTATTGCTCAGGCTGGCCTAGATTCCTAGGTTCAAGTAGTCCTCCTGTTCCAGCTCCTTGAGTAGTTGAGATTACAGGTTTCATGATTCCAAGATATGGATATGTTTAATCTTTAACTGTTAAAACTTAACTACAGAATTTTGCCTTTCACCTATGCCTTCAGCTGCTCTTAGCAACCTTCTTCACAACTCTGTCAAATGGCCTGACAAGATGGCTCACTGGGTACAGCACTTGTTGCAAAGCCTGATGACTCAAGTTCAATCCCCATAACTGACACGAAGAAGCATAAACTTCTATAGCTTGTCCTCTGATCTGCACATGCATGCTATAGCATTTGGACTTTCTCTCTCTAAGTATTTTGGAAAGAAAAAGAAAAAACTTTAGAAAATGATAAACTAAATTATATTTAAAAGTCTCTCCTAAGGGCTAGAGGTACAGCATGCAGGAGACTGGGTTTGGTCCCCTAACACAGAAAAAGAAGTATCTCCCCCAAGCCTAAACTTGTGCCTCATTGTATCAAAGTGATACTTTTTAAGATTCGGAAGCAAACAAACAAACAAAAAGACTTGGAAGCACTCAACAGACTTATTCAAACTCAAACAGACTGTTTTTCAGACTTATTCTCTCCTATTTCCTGACATCTTTCTTTGTTAGGTGCAAGTTCAATCCTTCAACTGGAAACCCAACAAACTGAAAAGGAAAACAAGAAAACTGTAGCCATAAACAGAAGGAACAAAGTCAATCATAGTGACACTCTTCTCGCATAAACTTACCGTATGAATCCAATACAGGTTTGAGATCTTTGTACATAGCAATGACATTGACAGTTTGACGGACAGTTAGATCTCTGTATTTGTACTGAAAAACAAAAATTACAAAGTTTACTTAAAACCAATGTGCATCACTTTACTGCTGGATTTTCTTTTCCTGTTTTTTTTTTTTTTTGTTGTTGTTGTTGTTTGTTTGTTTTGAGACAGGGTCTCTCTATGCAGCCCACTGTCCTCAAACTCAGAGACCTACTGCCTGCCTCCAAGTGCTAGGATTCAAGGTGTGAGCTACCACTACCAGACTGTATTTTCTTAAAATATTATTTTTCTTTGTTGCGGTCTTCTTGAACCTTCTACTCATCATTAACACTAAAGCCTAAGGGAACCTCAGGCACTTACTTCTTTACTGCCACCTCTGGGAACACTTTCTGAAGCTGCGCACTACTATTTCAGTACTTGTTAAAATTTTTATTTTATTTTTTATTAATTACAGTTTATTTACTTTGTTTTCCAGCTGTAGACCCCTCCCAATCCCATCCTCCCTCACTTTTCTTCTCCTCTGCCCCTCATTATTTTAGTACTTTTATTCAAGTTAAAAGGCCTCATCCAAAGGGCTCAGTGGCTTAAGAGCACTAGCTGTTCTTCCAGAAGGCCCAGGATGGATTCCCAGCGCCCACATGACGGCTCACAATAGTCTGTAACTCCAGTCCCAGGGGAGCCAATGCCTCTTCTGGTTTCTTTAGGTACCGGGTACACACGAGGTACTTGGACACACATGCAGGCATTGTTTAAAAAAGATTTCCCATCCAAAACTTTAGACATGTGCCTCTTCTTTCTGAACTTTCAATGACCCAGTCCTGAAGTGTTTAGGAGAGCAGCCACGGCCCTGTGCACGCACACCATGTTCAGGCGGGACATGATCCGCAAGCGTGAGGATTTGCACCCTATGAGTGGTGTGCCATGGAGCTGCTCAAGGTCTCCAAGGATAGGGGCGTGGACACACATGGGAGACAAGGAAAAGGCAGTAGCTGGGCAATGAGATGGCAGCCACCGGGAAGGCAGCAACCACGAAGGATCGATGACCCCTCTCCTTCCCCAATGCATTTGTATTGCAAAACAAAACAAAACACCAGCAGATTAACAGGGTTACTCTGTATAGCCCTGATTCTCCTAGAACTCACCTGGCTGTCCTTGAACTCACTTGCCTCTGCCTCCCAGTGCTGGGATTAAAGGTGTGTGCCATCCAGTAAATTGCATTTCTAAGTAGCGTGACATCTTGATAAAATCTCAGTCCTACTGTCCTGCCCAGGAAGTAAGTCATCTCTTTGTCCAGCATAACTACACTATATAGACTACCCCACCTATTAGTGACTAACTGTCCCAGTCACTAAGATCAACTGTCCCAGCGCTTGTGTTTAAGGAACTATTTTACTCAACATGAGAAATTTATAACTGTTCTATCTCGTTACATTATTATTATTAACCTCTTACTGAAACTAACTTGTAAGTTAAATTTCCTTACAGGAATGCATGCATAGGAAAAAGCTTCGCCTTGGAGTGTACCCCTATGGGTAAGGGAAGAGGGGTGCTTTGTGTCCAGTTACCGGTTTGACAGCCATGTATCTAATGCACATTCAACTGACCAGGAACAATCTCCTTATCACCCTCCCAGCTGCATTCTTCCCACATCTTGACTCTAGCTGCTGTTCAGGTTCCAGACTTTGCAGTTGTCCTTGACATCTCCCTCTCAAACCACAGCAAATCTTGCTCAGCATTAACTTCAAAATATATCCAGAATTCTGGGCGGAAGAGATGACTTAGTGCCTAAGGGTGCTTGCTCCTCTGCAAAGGAACCAAACTCAGTTCCTCAGATCCGAACCGGGAGCTCCAGGCAATGCCCTCCTCTGGCTTCTGTGGTCACCCACAAGTATATGTACACATATACAGAAGTGTGCTTAAAAAGAAATCTTTTTTAAAAACTGTACTTGTACATCTACATCCCCAGACCCCGACTTCTCTCTCCACAGCTACAACTACAGTCTAAGTCTGCAGAAGCAGCTTTGTGTCTACCCCGACTTCTCTCTCCACCGCTACAACTACGGTCTAAGTCTGCAGAAGCAGCTTTGTGTCTACCCCGACTTCTCTCTCCACCGCTACAACTACGGTCTAAGTCTGCAGAAGCAGCTTTGTGTCTACCCCGACTTCTCTCTCCACCGCTACAACTACGGTCTAAGTCTGCAGAAGCAGCTTTGTGTCTACCGCTCTACTGTCTCAGGACAGCACCTAGAGTAGTCTTGCTACAATTTACATCAGCTGGGCTGCTGTTGTGGATCACGCCTTTAGTCTCAGCACCACAGGCAGAGGCAGGTGGATCACTCTGGTCTACAGAGTAAGAACCTCAAAAATAAATAAGTAAGTAAATAAATAGAAATAAAAAAAAAGCAAGGGGGAAGCTGGAGATGGCTTGGTGGTTAAGGGCACATGCTGCTCGGGTGGTTCACAAATGCCTGCAATGATAGCTCCAGAGGGTCCAATACCCTTGGCCTCTGTGTACAGATCTTGCTGGCCCTCGATCACAGAGATCTGCTGTTAAAGGTTTGTATCACCACATCTGTTCCATATACATACTTTTAAAAAAAACTTAATTATTATTTCCTATCACAATCCAATCAAATGCCAACCCTTACACTGGCCTGAAAAGCCCTTCAAAATCTCCCTCATCACTGATATTCAATGCTGAATACCACTACTTCCTGCCTGCTCTCAGCTGGCCATGCTACCACACTTTTGCTGATGAACTTCTGCTTCAAACCTTTGTGCTTGTCTTTCCTTCTTCCTAGAATGTTCTTACCCCAGATTGTTCCAGAGCTCATTTCCTTCTATTGCTCAGACAGCACTTTTCACAATAGAAAACTATGGCCTCACCACTGCCGCCACCGCCACTTCTTCCTGCTTTACTTTTCTCAAAGGCTGTCATCAACTTTGCAATATTAGCATGACTTTGATACTTACTGGCTTCTATGTTAAGAAGTACAATTTTTAGTCAATTGTTCATACTGTTGTATCCTTACAATTTACCGTACAATAGCACTTTTTTTTGAGACAGTCTCACTATGAAGACCATTTATCTGCCTTTGCCTACCAATCAGTGTGTGCCCATCATCTCAAACTCAACAGCAACTTTTAATGTGACAACTTTCTTCTACCCAGTTAGTAGTGACTCATCTTCTATTGTAAGTAAATACTGTATGTAAAAACAAAAAACAAAAAACCCCAGAAGTTTGCTGTTAATAATGAATAAAGTAGAAAGTTATTTGCACAAAGCAAGATGGACTAACAGTAGAAATATACTCGATTGATAATATCACAACCACAAATGGTATTGACAAAAACCTGATTAGGATGGGAGCTAAGATAATGTTCAAACGAGAAAGATGATCTGTAGCAATATTAAAACACTAACCAGCCCCCTCCCCATGAGCCAGAATATCTTGATAAGGGTGGAGATTCCTCAACTGGATGAAGTTAATGGGCTACATCCTCTAAAAGCTTAATTGGTGCTTTGACAAATAAATGATATGAAGATAAATGTTACTACATAAATCTTTACCTGGCCCACTAAGATTCCCCTAACCCCATCTGTCATTACCCATAACTACAGGAAAAAAAAAATCAAGAAGCTTAAAAAGTAATGGTTAGATAGCCAAGAGACACAGGTTCGGTCTCAGAGACTATGGGCACCACTGCACTAGAAAGGTCTATTTTTACAAAGTTTTGATTTTTTTTTAAAGTATCATTTTTGTTTGCTTGGCTACAAAGTCTCACTGTGTATCCCTGGCTGGTTTGGAACTCAAGATCTGTCCATCTCTGCCTGAAGTGCTGGGTTTAAATGCTGTGCCACCAGGCCCAGCTTACTCCTGAATCCTTGTAAACTGAAAAACCTCTTAAACCTGCGATCTCTATCGAAGGAGTCAGGGCTCGACCACATTACATAGATTTTATTCCAATTAAATGTGGTAAATCATATACAAAAAAAAAAAGCATTCTGGAGTCGGGTGTCCAGTATGTTCATCAAACTAAGAAATTAACATGCAAAATATCCAAAAGGCCTTTTTAAAAGTGAGGGGGAACCCCTAACCCCAGTCTGGCATAAGAATTTTTAAGTTCAACTCAAAGTAAACAAGCAAACAACTGCGTTAATCATAGTTAATGCATGCAACAGAAAGGAACTGCAGTTCTCCAGAGTGAGGAGGGGATGGCAGTCTAGACTTTCTGGCTGCTCCACTCCAGCGAGCCGATTGCACCAACAGTTCCCGAGCTCGGGAGGGATGGGCCGGGCCGAGCTGGGCCGCGGAGAAGCGCGCGGGGACCGATCTGAGCAGGGCCCGGCGCCTGCCCGCAGGACAAGGCGACAGCAGGGCTGTCTGGGACGGTAAGCAGCGCCAGGCGGACAGCAGTGGCCGCGCCAGACACGACCCCGCTTTTGTTTACGGAGACGAAGGCGGGAAGGGCCCCTCCGCAGGAGGAAGGCGGACTCAGCCCTGCCCGCGGGGCCGCCCAGGAGGGCGCGGGCTCACCTTGGACATCATCTTCTTCAGCTGGCTCTCGGACACCGCCATGGCGCGCGCCTCCGTCCCCACAGGCAGAGGGTCAGCGCCACGGGGCCGCCCCAGGCCGCCAGACAATCGCCGCCGCCGCCCCGCCCCTGCCAAGCAGGAAGCCGGCGCTTAGTGCTTCCGCTTCCCGCGCGTCACTTCCGGAGACGCTGCCCTGCGCCGAGAGGCCGGCTTCGGTTCGGACCGGTTGCCGCAGGTGCAGTGGGTACAGTGTTGGGAGCCCTTCCCGGCCGCTGAGCCTGTTGGCCGCTGGCCCGCCAGCGAGCCTTGCCAGGCACTGCGCGCACAGGGCCCTGGGGCCGCGCCACTCACGTGCCCAGCTCGTGGACAGCCTGGCGCCAGGAGTTGCTTTAGGTGGCGATGCTCGAGGCCCCTCTGATTATCGCCTGCATTTTTCTTTTGTTACTGTCATTTTAAGCGTTTGAAGCCCTTTATGCTAAGTTCGTAAGGGCGAAAGAGCTTGCCCTCCTCCTCAGGAAGCCATGTAGTTATTTCTTTCTCAGGATACTTTCCTCTAATAATTGCTGTGTGCCCACCGTAAAGATAACAAGCCGCAGTCAGTCTTGAAGGTCCTTGATGGCAGGCTTATTTTCAGATTAAAGAGTTTTCCCCTTCAGATTTAAGAGCCGTCTCTCCAGTGTCAATCCCCAAAACGCAAGGAGAACGATTGAGCCCAATTATGATCATGGTCAAATTATAACAAGCTCTTTGTGTACAGGAGGTTAGCATTGGGCATAGGCAAGAAAATGGTTTTTATTGCTCAGGTGGTAAGGGGTTTCCAAATGGGGGATTTGGCAGTCAAATAGGCTTACGGAACTGGAACATAACAAATTGGTCATGGTTGCAAGGTGGTCTTAAGGTAGTCATGAGAAAGTGCACATAAGATGGTTATGACAAGGTCATAATAACCTTTTGAAACAACGGCGTGGTTACAGTTGGGAACAAGCAAGTGAAATGTATTCTAAGCACTACTGTTGGTATGTTCCTGTGGAATGTATACAATTTGCCCTTGTTCATTCACATGCTGATTTCTCTACCCCACTATCTGTTTTCAATCTGGACACTGCATTGTGATATCTATTCTAAGGATCACCTGTCTCAAGTCTGTGTAAATGTGCCACCATTTGTTCTCTGTATTTTCAGTCAAACAACCACCCAGTGCTGTGCAGTGGAGAGAATAGGGTGGGATGCCCTGGTCCGGAGGGGAGCAGAAAGAAGCGAGTGGGAGGAAAGGAGAGAGAGATTGGTAGGAGAGGACTTGGAACCATGAGGAGAGATGAACCGACCTAAGATATGACTAAAAGCAAGTGTAATGTGGGAAAATCTGAATGGGAGGAAACGATGTGGGCTTGGAAGTTTAGGATAGAGTAACTATTGCCCAGCATTGTGATCTAGGTTAATTAAATAAATCCTAGTCTCTGTGTGGTGATTAGGGTATATAGCTGGATTAGGAATAACTGCTGTTTAACTAAAAGATAAATTAATAGTAAATATTAATAACCAACAACATACTACCATTTCGTTTTCTGGCTCCATCAAAGGGAGAAACTAAATTTAAGGTCCCGGGCCCTAGGGGAACTGGGGACTTCCCAATAGCCAAACAGTTTCTGTTTTAAGGAAACAGTTGTCTGAGTCTAGACATCTCAGGGACAACTTGTAAGGAAACAGTTGTCTTGAGTCCAGCCATTTCAAGAGCAACTTCCTTTGTCTTGCTGGCATCAAACTAAGTTTATGTTCCAGGCCTAGGAACCAGCTTCTATTCTGATTGATAGAACCTCCCTTGGTCAGCCTCGTATGTCAAAATGACTGTACAAAGCTACAAACCCAGCCCACTCCCCCTCGGCTTATGATTTAATCCTTTCAATATGCTGTACAACATCCCTTCAAAATCACAGTTCAGCTCTCAAGTCTATTCTGCAGCCCTGGACCATCAGTATCCACTTGTTTCTAATAAATACTGTCATCTGCATTGACCTGGTGTTTGAGTTATGTTGGATTTAAGCGGACCCCACAACAGTACCTTTTCCTGGAATAGGCAGTACAGAAACATTCGTATTTAAGGTTACAGGTGGGGCATAGCCCAATCAAACCCATTTTGTTTTTACCATAAGATGGCTTTCAAGCCTAAAATGGAGGCAGGCTGACCAGACCTATTTTCAGATTTTAATTGTCCTGTAGAATACAAGAGGTGATACTTGATCTCAGTTGAATTTCTATTTCCAATAAAAGCTTGCTCTAGGGGTTGAAGAGATGGCTCAGCAGTTAACACTTGTTGCTCTTACAGAGGGTTATGGGTTAGGTTCCCAGTCACAAGAAATCCAATAGTCTCCATGGGCACCAGGCATGCAGATGATGCATATACAGACGTGGGGAAAGCACTCTAAAAATAATCTTTAAAAACATTAGTGGCATAGTAACCATTAATTCTTATTATATATAATAAGTACAGTCACCCAAAGTATAAAACCTAGTATAGACAGTAGTGAAAGATGATATACCTGGATAACCTTAGTATATAGTGTGATGGTGTCAAGTCCCTTCTAAGCAGATCATGGACAAAAGGGGCCTAAGTGAAAGTGCATGGCATGAGTCAGTGTACTCTACCCCAATAGGTACATCAGCCTTGAGTAAACTGTAGCTACGGTCAAACCCGAAGCTCACCCTATCCTGCTATTCCCACTTGTCTCCAGTGGTTCTAAAGCACTTGTACAAGCATGAGAGCCAGAGTTCAGATCTCACAGGGCATTCCCAGCCATGCCTGTGACATGGCTAACACCAGCTTCAAGAGGAGTAAAGAAGGACCTTGGGCTTGCTGGCTCCTGGCCTCACCTCAGGCTCAGGAAGACTGTACTTCAAGAAATAGGATAAGTGATAGAGGAGACACTGAATACCTTCCCCTGCAATGTCTTTAAAAATACTCAAAAGCGTTCTTACAACCGCAGCTTACTTAGAAATTCCTTTAACCAGAGCATGTTTCCATGAATTGAAGGAGTACTAAGTAATTCAATGCTTTATAAGTTTATTTTTTATTTATTAGTTATTATTAGTTTTTTGTTTGTTTGTTTTGTTTTTGAGACAGGGTTTCTCTGTGTAGCCTTGGCTATCCTGGACTCACTTTATAGACCAGGCTGGCCTCGAACTCACAGAGATCTGCCTGCCTCTGCCTCCCTGAGTGCTGGGATTGCAGGGGTGCACCACCATGCCCGCCTACAAGGTTTTTTTTTCTCTTTTTTTAAAACCAGGTATGACAATCTATAATCTAGAATTGAAGTCCTTGGGAGACAAAAGCAAGAGAATCTAAAGATCAAGGCCAGCAATGGCTATATTGTTTGAAAAGTTTCTATCCAAATTATATATATTTTTAAATTTAGAAACAACTGATGAAGGCCATTTTCTTCATTTTACACTTAAGCACTTTAGTGAGTAATGGATGTGGGTACTCTGAAATGCCATGGAAAAAACCCTCTTTAATGTGAATGTATTTTCTTTCACTTCATCAGACATCACATGATCCTTTAAAAATCAAATTTTATTTTATTATTTTTGATATTCAAGGAAGACCATGTAAACTGGATAATGAAAAATATACCTTACAATATTAAAAAGCATTTTAATCTAAGCCCCTTCAAAATCATTAGGTACTGCATGATTTTGGAACAATGAAAGTTTCCCCCTCCTCCTCACATAGCAAGAAGAAAAAGCAACATTTTACTTAACATAGTACTTTTTTTAAATGAGGAAATAAATCTCTTACTTCTTCACAAAAGCCTGACCTACACGGAACTTACAGTTGCTGCCTAACTCAAGGAAGTGTGTGATACAGAAAATGACTTCTCCACTATGACCTTTTGAGGGTGAGGTCAAACTCGCACAAAATAGTTGGGATAACACTGAGTGTTTGATAAATGTCTGTTGTAGTGACATTTCTGTAACAGTTCTTGGCAGCTCCTTGTTATAGCACTCTGTAGTTGGCTCACTGGTGAAGAGTGTTAAGACTTTAGAGACCAGGTTGGGGATGAACCACAGCGGTGGAGGTCTTGCCTAGCTTGTGTCAGATCTTGGACTAGATCCCCACAAAACAAAAACTGTTGCTGGGCATGGAAGCCAGCACTCGTGAGGCTTAGGCAAGATGATGGCCGAGAGCGTGAGATTACTCTCAAAAACAAATGAAGAGAAAAAAGGTTCTATTTTAGGAATTACTGAATCCCTATATAAAATACTATTATAAAATACTAGTTAAAACATAAGAACTAATGCTTATTCCAAGTACCCCAAGTTTTTGTAGTTCTGAGACCAAACCCAGTGCTCTGTACACATTAGGCAATCATCTTGCCACTGGGCCACATCCCTGGCCGGGATGTCCAAGTTTTATCCAGTTAGAGCTCGTGGGATTCTTTCTCAGCACATCATTTTCTAGGTTCTCCAACGTGGGTCCTGCAGTTGTTGCCATTACCCAGTGTCGCACTGAGAATGAGAGTATTTCCTTTGTACCTCACAAACCACTGAGCTCCTCTCTGACCACACCGGACTCCTTGTCATGGCCTTCCCAACACTCTGAACTTCACAGGCCTCAGCACACTTGCATTTATATGGTATTTGGTTACTGTGTCCCGTGTTAATCCTTGAGCACCAGCGGGGTTGCCCTAATCTGGGCGTGTTCACCAATAGTGCTTCATTTGCGAGAACTTTCTCATAAACACTAGGTGAAGGACTAAGTAAACACTGTCTCCAGCACATACTCCCTCTGCTATTTGTTGAATTTCTGGGGTCAAGTTAATCAATCTTTGTAAAAAATATTTTTAAAAATATAGCAGGTGTGGTGGCCCATACCTTAATCCCACTGGGAGACAGAGGCAGGAGAACCTCTGTGAATTTGAGGCCAACCTGGTCTATAATAGTGAGCTCCAAGACAGCCAGGACTATGTAAAGACCCTGTCTCAAAAGAAAAAAAATAAAAACGAAGGAAAGAAAGAGAAAAGGTCCCGAGTGAGAATGAAAGGAATTCTTTCATAATACCCCAAACCTCAACTTTAGTGTCTGTGACAACTTGGATTTTAAGGCTCTAGGCCTCCCAACAGCCCCTTCTGCTACCTATAAAAAGTAAAGGTTGTGCAGGTAAGTAATGCTCCGAAGAACCCACGTGATCTTAGACGCTAACGTTCAGCTTCCTCCTCTATAGTGAAAATAAACAGCCCCTACCTCAGCCACTTAATGTGAGGACTCTACAAATAAGGAGCTCCCCATGTAAGAGTTGTGTTAGCCAGCACTGTCTTCTGCATGTCACAGCAGTCACCATGTGGTCTCCCACGTGGAAGTGCTGCTGCTGACCAATCTCCCAAGCAGTCGGAACTGTTTCTTCTGGGGTGAATGACGCTTTCTCCGAAGCAGCACACCAGCCGGCCACTGTCTTCCCTAAGACCACGGCTTTTAGGAAAGCCTCATAATTCGGTCTCAAAATATACTGCTTGGCTGTTATTCATTACTTATGGCCACTTTTTCTACTGATACAGTTTTAAGATATGTTAGAGATCCTCTAGCCCAGGAAGGGATTCTAGAAATTTTCAGAAAAGAAATCTTACTGGAAATTAAATCACATATTGTTTTTCATGTATTAAACATGAAACTGTGTATTAAACAGGAAATCTTACTGGAAATTAAATCACATTATTTTTCCTGTACTAAACATTCCATTTAATCAATTTAAAATGCATACTAAAATCCTTTCTGGTGTTTGTAAGCTAATGAATTTGCCATTACCATCAACTGGGTCTTGCAAAAGCAGCATTAATTCGTAAAGCCAAGAATCTCTGAATGAACACCTACCACGGATTTGTGCCCATCCTGCCTTAGCTTACCATGCTTAGAATAAATGTCCAACAGGAATCTTTAAGGACTGCATTTCTCTCAGAACATCTCCAAAGTGCTATGTGTGCCTTAAGTTTAGCACATTCAATTTAAAATGACATACAATGCAAATGAATGTTTATCCCTGCTGTATGTTTAAACAGCAGTATAGATCAAAAGAAATCGGATACTTTCCCATCCTCTTAACTTCTCAAGATTTAATTATAAAGCTAACTAAGAAACCATCTACTACAAAGGCTGTTTTTAAGAATAAATAGTAAGTTGTGGAAGTTCTCAAAACAATGTGTGTTGGTGAAAGTAAATAAGCTCCGCCCTTCTGGTGGGTGCACCTGAGAATCACAGTTTGAGCTGCTGCTGGAGACTGTGGATTGAGGATGCACTGGTCTGGAGTGTCTCCGCCATCGTGCCTTCCGCTATGGCTGTAATGACTTCAGATACTCCGCTGGTTCCCAGGATGCATGGCAAACTTAGAAAGACTTCACTATCTAGACCATAATATCCCTGAAATGAAAAAGATGGGATTATAGTAAAGATGAATTACCACAAAAAAAAAAAAAATTAAAATGATAAGGCTGGAGGGATGACCCAGCAGTTAAGAGTATGTCCTCCTCGTCCAGAGGACCTGAGTCATTCCCCGTCCCCACGCCAGGCAGCTCGTAACTATCTGTAGCTTCAGCTTCAGGGGATCCTACACTTTTCAGCCTCCATGGCACCCGCGCTCACACACAACCTTTGTCATATACATAATTAAAAATAATAAAACAAAATGTAAAAGATAATAAAAATATTTTTCTTGCTTTTCTAGTTCTAGTACAAAGTGATACAGTTAAACTTAACTTGTTTACTGATTTTCTAAACTCAGGTTAGAGCTCCAGAAAATGTCTGAGATGGAAGGAGGCAGGGCAAAGATATCCTAACTAGCTGTCTGTAATATGTAGGCTGGAGGGTAATCCAGAGATGGAAGTAGAGTCCTTGGGGAAGATAGCATGGACTCTGGGGACAGCCACTACAATAAGTTATTTTACATTTTCTTTCCATGTTTTATTTCCCTCCTGGTGTTCAAGAACATCTGGCCCAGTATTTATATCTCATTTTAGCTGTGTTTTGGGGGTAGTTCATGCTCTGGCAAAAGCAGAAAACTGCTGGAGTGACTTGTTGGCTTAGGTGACAGGACAGCCAGGAAAAGCACACAGATTACATGAACACCTTTGCCAAATCCCCCAAGCTGCACGGAAGTAGGAGGACAGGCTGACTCTGCATACTTCCCACAGCGAAGCAACTCGGCACACACACTCCTGCGGCCCACACCAAGACATAGCAGTCCTGCTGCCTTTGTATGACCAATGGCAGAGCTATCAAAGTCTAAAATACATGAGTGAAATTAGTTACCTTTGCTAAAGTTGATACAGAATGCACTTTCTTTTTGTTGTTTATAATGGTATCCACCAGGTCAGCCACTGACAGTCCAACAGACCAAGATCTCTGACCTTTTACCCTCAAGAGTTCCATGGCTCTAGATTATGAGAGAGTTCAGAAAATTTCAGAAGGCTTGCAGATAATAGAACTATTACTTCAGCTTTTCCTGAAATGTGAGATCCATAGTTCAGAGAAAACACAGATCCTTTACAGCATAAAAAGACGCTCACCACTGTGCTTATTTAAAATATTACTTAAACCATATCAGTTGGGTGTGGTGGCATATGCCTTTAATCCCAGCACTTGAGGAGGCAAAGGAAGATGAGTCTCTGTGAGTTCAGGCTGGCCAGGGCTAACTGTCTCACACCAGCAAAAACAACTGAACAAAAAGCCAAACTGAGCATCAGTTTAGCCCACCAACGCTAACAAGGGTAAAAAGGATGATGAACTAGCTCTGGAGGCCGTATGAGGAAGTGTAACGCCAGCAGCCCTGCTGGAGAAACCCCCTTCCTCACACCTCGCCCTATGGCAGCAAGCTCAAGTGTGCATGTTGGCTGTATTTGAGAAAAACTTATCAAATGGGGACTGGTTAAATAAATCCCTGCCAAATGCCACACGACATGGCTCTCATGAAAAGAAGGTTGGGGCTGAAGTGATAGTTTGGAGGCTGAAAGCACGTGCTGAATTTCTAGAAGACTGAGTTCAGTTCCCAGCACCCGTGTCAGGAGGCTCCTGACTGTCACTAACTCCAGCTTTTGGGGAGCTGATACTCTCTTCACTCATGTGCACGTGTGCACGCGCACGTATACACACACACCCAAATAAAAAAATAAATCACAGAAGAAAAAGGGAGAAGTCCACACCACCTGTTTTCAGACCATTTGATATTTTACCATCACCAATAATAGTTTTCCTCCAGTCTAGAGTGATCGTAGCGTGTGGGCTTTTAACTCTTCAGCTCATGAGTTTCAGAACATGTAACATTTAGGGAAAGTGTGTGAGGGGTGTAATCTATTATGTAATAGTCATGAACAGGGTCCTCCACGTTGTTTGGTTTGGATGGTGCTGAAGATTAAACTCAGAGCCAGGAGTGAGCTAGCTGACTAAGCTCCACATCCTACAGCAAAGCTGCTGGCGCTGACAGGGCAGTCCTGCTGCCTTGATAGGATCAGAGTCCAAAACAGGGGTGAAAACACGGTTATCTGTGCTGACGTTGCTACAGAACGCACTTTTACAATAGTGTCCACTAGGAGAGAGGGCTCAGCAGTGAAGGGCACAGAAGGCTCAGGTGTGGTTCTCAGCACCTACATGGTGGCTCACAAAAACTCCTAATTCCAGTTCCAGGGGATCTGACATTCTTGTCTAGCCTACACACACGTCAGACACACATGTAATGCATATACATACATGCAAGAAAAGTCTCATACATATAAAAAATAAAAATAAATCCTAAAAAGGAAGGAAGGCTTCCATGTACAATACAGAAAGATATTCAATTTTATGATTAACCAAGGTGCAGGATGGTATGAAAATATAACCTGTTATAAATGAACCGGGTATGTGCCTGTGGGGCCTGTGGATGTTAAACTGGCTATTTCCAGACAATGGGATTATCTCATTTTTTACTCTATAAACAGCTGTGGTATTTGAAATTTATAATAGGCACATTTGGGCTAGAGAGATGGCTCAGTGGTTAAGAGCACTGTCTGCTCTTCCAGATGGACCTGAGTTCAGTTCCCAGCAACCACATGGTGGCTTACAACCATTTATAAAGGGATCTGTTGCACTCTTTTGCCATGGAGGAATATATGCAAACAGAGTGTTCATATGTATAAATAACTAAACTTTTTTTGGGGGGGGGGAGTAAAGGCAGGTGTGGTAGCGCACGCCTGTAATTCCAGCACTCAGGGAGGCAGAGGCAGGCGGATTTCAGTGAGTTCAAAGCCAGCCTGGTCTACAAAGCGAGTCCTGGGCAGCCAAGGCTACACAGAGAAATCCTGTCTTGAAAAAACAAAATAAAAAAAGGTATGTAAATTAAAAACTGTTTAAATTTATTCCATTTAATAACTATAGGGAACACAATTCAGTGTGAAACACATGCTTAGCACATCCATGGCTCTGATTTTAATCTCCAGCACTGACAAAACAGCAACAATAAAACAAAACAGCAAAAAACATAATAAAACAGAAGAACCTATAATGCAATACCATTCACTTAGATTAAATTCCCTCACATCCTATTCTTTCCAACTGTTAAATGTACTAAAACTCCTAAGGTGAAGATTTAAACATCCACTCTTCACTCCCACTCCAGACTTGAGGAGAGTATTATCTGTGATGGTGAAATAACAAATGTCTGAAAACGATCTGTGTGTAAGCCCAGCGTGTGTGGTAAACCCCAGAGGGTGTCTGTGGGCTGCCCTCTCCTGGCAAGATATGGGAAACTTTGGTCTTGGGCTGATTTCCAAATGTATTCATGTGTGCTTAGTTCAGAGAGTGGAGATGAGTCCTCTTTTTTTTTCTTTTTTTTTTTTAATAATTCATCAAATTTTTATTTTATGTGCATTAGTGTGAAGGTGTCAGATCCCTTGGAATTTGTGTACAGACAGTTGTGAGCTGCCGTGTGGGTGCTGGGAATTGAACCTGGGTCCTTTGGAAGAGCAGCCAGTGCTCTTAACCACTGAGCCACCTCTCCAGCCCCAGTGGAGTCCTCCTGGACACTAACTTGATGTCAGATGACTGGAGTCCAGGGCTGCAGGGCATGGCTCCCAGCACTTCCGCACTCCCTGTTAGCCAGCCCTGTTCACAGATGCTGGGAGGACCTGCTGTGGGAACAGGTGCTCTCTCAGCTAGGAAGCCCATGAGTTTCAGCTGGATATTCACAAATTCGCACTGTTACCTGCTGGACAGCTGGGCCTGTGAGCTATGACTCGTTACTCCATCTCGGCCACTCCATGAGCATACTAAAATTAAACAAAAAATTTAGTTATGTTTTGCCAATGATTTTGCTAAGACTAAGATGTGACAAATGGCTGGGAGTGGTGGCTTAAGCTTCAATCATCAGGAGGCAGCGGCAGAAAAACAGAGCTCCTTGAGTTCAAGGTCAGCCTAATCTACCTAAGTTCCAGGACAGTTAGGGCTACACAGTGAGACAGGGTCCTATTTAAAAAAAAAAAAAAAGCCACCGCCACCACCACCACCAAAACAAAAAGCAAAAAAAGATGATGCAACAACTGGCCTTTTAAGGTCAAGGGATCTGGTCTTTTTATCGTTTTTCACTCTTCTAACAATAGATCCTTTCCCATTGATGATAGTCACTTTAATGTGTGGGGACAAGAAAGACTTTAAACCTCAATCTCCTGAAAGTGTGCTCCAAGTCTACTTGCAGCTTCCTTACCTGCTCTCCGTCACCAGCAACAGGTCTACACAGGCTGCTTTCCACTCATGTGCTCATCCTCAGGAGGATGCAGCAGGTAACAGGCCTTCAAATGCTCTAAGCACTTAACAAAGCTGCTCTGCTGGGAAGCACACTGACTAATCTGAGGGATAACGTGGTAACCTACTCTGGGATGGAATTTCTACGATTGAAAGAGAAGCAATGGCTTCTAACCATGGTGTTTATAAGACAATTTAAAAAATCGGATTCAGTGCAAACAATCTGCAGTTTTTAAAGCATGTTAGGACTTGAAATCTTCTTCCTGCATGTGCCAAGCATAAGCTCTGCCAAGGCCAATGCTGCATCAGAAACACATTAAACTAGGTATTTGTACCAGTTTTTAATATTGACCTGAAATTGCAACACTTGAACCCATTCTAGTATTCATTTATATAAAGGTATTTTTAAAAAAATAAGTCTGTTTTCATGTAAGCAAAGCAAAAATACATTTGGTTATACAAGAATATCTTATGTCTAAGATTCACATACTGTAAACTGCATTTAAAAAAACAACACCGCAGACCATTCAGTGATGTGACAGCAGCAATGGACTTGGCGATCAGGACACCGCCTCCTTCACGCTGACTGCCCATAAGCTGCCCTGGTGCAGCGACCACTCGTTCCTCTTTTCTGTCCTCTGCAGTCTATTTTCTACCATGGTGCTGAGGACACAGAAGCTAATGCACAAGCAGCCCCACACACCATTCAAGATTATGTTTGGTAACAAAGAGAAAAAGACTTGTAACAGTTGAAGCCAGAAACCAAAGGAAAGTTTCAAGCTTAGTTTTTAAAGCTGGGACAGAACCTAGGGCCTTGCTCATTCTGAGCAGGTGCCTGACCACTGCACTCTATATTCTGTCCCCACAACAATGTGACTCTCAGAGGCAAATAGAGACTCTGCAAGAACAACAGGTGCTCCTAACCCCGTGCTCTCTCTAGCCCTGTGCATCTCCATCTTTTCATCTGTCCTCTATATAAGCTCTGACTCATAACTAAAAGGAGAAAAATGTTTGGAGTGTTCAAACCTGCCTGTAACAAAGTCAAGTCAGCCAGGATGCATGGTGATGGCGAGATAACAGACACGGGTGACACGGGGCGCTGCCGCCCATAACCCACGCACAGGCTTAGCCAACCTTGAGTGCCACCTGGAGGTGAGCAGGAGCTAGCCAAGTGAGCCGGTGCTCAGGGACAGGCAGCCGCAGGTGCAGTGAGTGCACAAACCAACAAGTGACACCTGGCAGACCACCTGGCAGAACGGCAGGTGAAGCTGAGGAAATAGAGCCTAAATGTCTTATTTGTCCAGGGACACCTCCCTAGGGTGTGGCTACCATTTGTCTCCAAAGAACTCGAAGGAGGATTTTACTTAGACACTTCTATTCTTACAATTGTCTCCAAGGCCTAACATTTCTTCACTTCCTTTTGCTAATTCTTGTTCGTCACCTCCTTGCAAACCCTGAGCAGCGATTGCCGAGTGTTTACTCTGTGCCAGGTGCAGCACTCTAAGTGACATCGAGTGACAGCAAGAAAGAGCACATTTTTGGCATCAATTTAGGATATATTACCCTCAGCAGCCCAGTCATCCTCACTGGGCTCTGTTTCCTCCTCTCCTAACATTTAGAAAACCTGGGCTCAGCTGGAGGTGGCTGGGCACGCCTTGAATTCCAGCGCTCAGAAGGCAGAGGAAGACAGATCTGCGTGTGAGGCCAGCCTGGTCTACAGAGTGAGTTCCAGGACAGCCAGGGATACACAGAGAACCAGAAAAACCAAACCAAACAAACCACAAACAGAAAAGGAAAGAGAACTGGGCCTGGAGAGATGGCTCCATGGTTAAGAGCGCTGGCTGCTCTTCCAGAGGACCTGGGCTCGGTTCCCAGCACCCACAGCAGCTCACTACCGTCTATAACTCCAGTTCCAGGGGATCTGACACCCTCACACAGGCATACACAGAGACAAAACTATTTATTTCTTCCCAGGGTATTTGTAAAATGTAAGTGAGATACCTGTATGAAAAGTACTTCATAAAAATGATAAGTATTAAAAAAAATCAGTTCTATCAGCTGGGTGTGGTGCCTGTAATCCCTGTACTCAGGGAGGCAGAGGCAAGTGAATCACTGTGAGTTTAAGCCAGCCTGGTCTACAGAGCAAGTCCAGGATCACCAAGGCTACACAGAGAAACCCTGTCTTGAAAAACCACAAAAAAAAAAAAAAAAAAAAAAAAGAAGAAAGAAGAAAAAACCATTCTATCACATCACTGTTGTCACTTGTGCAAACATTCTTACCAGCTGACATCTAAGATGCAGCCAGCAGAGGGAGCCTCTTACTCCCTTCCTTTAGGCAGGAAACCTAGCCCTGTGCACACTGGCTGAGACGCAGGGGTGGGGGACAGACAAAGGTGAGAGCCAGGGCGTAGCTCTGTTAGTTTGCCTAGCAAGCACAAGGCTCCCTGGGCTGGGTCCCAGCATGGCAAAAGACAAAATGAAAAAGCCACCTATGTTTTCCTAGACAGTAAGCAGTACGATGGCCTGGGAAGGGTCAGCAGTGCCCATGATGCTCCTGAGTGTGCGCTCGTGAGTGCTTGTCCTATTAGGTTTCAGATGCCCACATGGCTCTCTCTGTACACGCATACACATATATGTCAAACATCCCAATACTGGATCTCAATAACCCAGTCTATATTCTCCTAGATGCTCTGTTTCCCGGCTGACCTCAAGTCAGAAGTATCATGTCCGTTCCCCATGTTTTCACTGCCTCTTGGCAGCAAACTACATGCCTCTGCCTGGTTCTGAGTTCCCAGTCCTGGCATGTTTTCACCGCTCTTTACTATCGACTCAAAACCCATGCATTCTTCCAATATCCAGCTCAATTATGGCCGTCGCCATCATTTGAGGTACTACAGGGAAATGTCTTAAGTACTAGAATAATGCTTAATCGAAGCATTATCTTGTCAACTAAAATATCTGATATAATATCTTGTGGTGACCCCCAACCATAAAATTATTTTGTTGCTACCTCATAACTGTAAAGTTGTTGCTGTTCTGAGTCCTAATGTAAACATTTGAAATTCAGGCTCTCTGAAATGCAAACTGCAAAGGGGTCACGACCCTCGGGTTGAGAACCACTGCTTTAGACTACAGTATGTCCGTGTTGCACACCTTTCACATGACACAGGCATCTGATACAGCAAAGAGTAGAGTGTAGACGCTCATATGGTTGTTACATGAACACAGGTGGGCAAATGAGAGCCAGCTTCGGTCCTATCACTTGACCGGCACGGCTTTACACAAAATACAGAAGCTGTAAAGGAAGGCATTCTCAAGTACAGAAAGCCTTCTTTCGGGATAAGAAAAGGGTTTTGTTTGTTTCCATACAGAGAGCTGAAGTGATCCTTTTGTGATACGGAGAGAACAAGTAGCTGGTTAAAGAGGAAAATTCTGTGGCGATGGTGATGGGGAGGAAAAAACAAGCAGAGGCGTGCAGTTAGGAGACAAACAAGCAGAGGCATGCAGTTATAAGTGAGACTGGTCTTTGGAAAAGCGAACAAAGGATGATGTGGAGACAGGGGCTTCCAACTGCTCCAGGTGCAGTTAAGCGTTTAAATGAAAAATTAAAACTTTTCAATTAATTCTACACTCCAAAATTCAACTGTCTTGCTTCAGGTTCAAGAAAAACCAAATATATGAGTATGACAGGAACAGGGGTTGTAGATCAGGGGCAGTGCATGTAACACACTAGAGGCCCTAGGTTTAATCACTAGCACTCACACGTACGTGCACAGAGTGAGCGACCCTCAGGAAGGCTCTCTAGGGCTTGCTCACATAAGGGCACTCACTAAGCCCCATAATCCTCTATCAGTTCACATAAATATGAAAGCCACGACATCACTAAAATGCTGTACTTACCTTTGTTTTCTCCCTGTTCACCAACAACCCACACTTCTTTGCCTGAAGTCTGCGCCTTCAAAACATTCGTAATAATGTATTGTAATCTCTGTGAATCCAGATTGCATCCAGTCCCAATCACTCTATTTGCAGGAAATGTGCTCAGTTTCCATGTCACATAGCTCATGATTTCCACTAAAATGGTACACACAAAGTGAAAAATTTAAGGATTAAAAAACAAAAAACATGCCTTTAACCCCAGCAGTTGGGAGGCAGAGGCAGGTGGATCACTCTGAGTTCGAGGCCAGCCTGGTCTACTAAGTGAGTCCAGGACTGTCAAGGCTACACAGAGAAACCCTGTCGTCCCCCGCTGCCTCTCACTCCCCCACCCTCAAAACGTGTCTAGCCTCACCTAGCTCACACGGGGAGCATCATTTCACTATTGAAGTATGTCAGCACTTCTACACCCTTTGGAGGTCTTAAATGTACTGAAGTGTTGTACTTTCTGAGGCCGGATCTTCTATATAGTCTAGCTGGCCTTGAACCCCCAATCTTCCTCCCTCTGCTTCTGAGTACTGGGATTATAAAAGTGCACCAACATGGTTGGTAGTATGTTTATGAACTGTATTGAGAACACTAGGGGTCTGGGATATGGCTCAGTGGGTAAGAGCAGTGGCTCATCTTCTAAAGAACAGGGGTTCGAATCCCAGAAACCACATGGAGGCTCACAAAGTCTGTAACTCCAGTTCTGGTGTCTTCTGAAGGAAAGGAAGGAAAGAAGAAAGAAAGAAAGAAAGAAAGAAAAAAAGAAAGAAAGAAAGAAGGAAGCAAACACTAGACAGGTTAAAGCATTTTTATATAACTTTCTCAGAGAGGATAAATTGTTAGGGTAGAAAATAAGTTCCCAGAACAGTTAAGCAAGAAAGGTGAAAACTGAGTATAGAGAGCAGGAAAATAATAATTTCATTTCAGTGAAGCATCAATTCTTTGAGTGTGTGAACATGTGCTGAACATTAATTCTTTGAGTGTGTGTACAAGCGCAGGGCTTCATGTATGCTGGGCAAGCACTCTACCACCAAGCCATATCCCCAGCCCAATAATTCCATTTCAGTGATAAATTTCTTTTATGTTTTAGGCTTAAGTGAAAATGCCAACTCATACATTATTATGCAATATAGCACCTTGAAAAAAAAAGTCTACAACTTCCTTCTCTCTTACATGCAAAAGGATTTAAAGAGACCGCTGTCTCTGCGATTACAAATGAAACCCATAACTCTGGAACATTTTCAAACACATGCTCACTATTGAGCCCAAACCACCTAACTCTTTAAACAATGTACAAAATATAAACAGTCACAATGGGTGACATGGCACAGTGGGTAAAGGTAGATGCCACTAGGCCTGACAATCTGAGGCCAACCCACAGCCCATGTGGTGAAGGAGATCTGACCTTCACACAGTGAGTGTGTGTGCACACATTCGTATACAATGGTATGCTTCCTAACATCTTTGTAACACTAGTGAGGTAAGAGATCTTATGCATAAATGTCGCTACATGATTCTCTTGGGGGTTTTAACCATTTTCTCACTAAAGGAGGTGTGGCTAACAACTGGAAAACACCACAGTTCCTGAAAAGCTGTGAGTTGTAAAGTGTGCAATAATAATTATAAAGAGTAACTGTTGGTAGCATGTACATGTATGCCCTGTTCGTTGTAAGAGCAATCTTACTGACTACCCTGTATAAACCACAGTGCTTTGGCTTTTTTTTTTTCTTTTTTTCTTTTTTAAATTAGCAATGGCAACTATACTGGTAATCTGGACCAACATTTGAATTTAAAATAAAGCTTTTTACCTGGTTGAGAGGCAACAAGCAAGACAGCATGTTGACTGTAATGCCCCAGAGCTGGAACAAGAGCTCTGAACATGTCCACATTGCTCTGTACTGCATGAAGGTAGGATTCAGAACCACCCAGAGAGTTGGCTGTGAAGATCACCACCTTGGAATGAGCAGAGGCAGACAAATCTAATGAACAGAAAGAAATAGTCTGAGTTCAAAACAGTCTAAACTAATGCTAGTACATGGTAGAAATGTTTCTCTATTCTGTGACCAGAGAATACAGGCATATTCTGTCACTGAGAGCACTGATGGGTAACATCCTGTGTCCCAGGGCCAGGCACGATGGTACACAGTTGGGATCCAGGGCTTGAGAAGTAGAAGCAGAATGGCTCCAAGTTGGAGGCCAGCCTGGGATACTCAAAGACTCAAAGACTCAAAGTTACTCAAAGACTAACTTTTCTATGTGTTTTATAATTCTTAAAGTGGCAATAGGTAATATGATATAGGCAAAGTGAACTGACAACCATTGGCTTCGGAACTGTGAGCTTTGGAGCCACAGGATTCCTTGACAGCAACTGTGATATAACGTGGGAGGGAGGAGGACTGAGCGCAGAAGTGATTGGGCAAGCCAGCAGTGGCGCTGGGATTCAGGCCGAGGCAGTCTGCCTTCAGATTCTATACCATTAACCCACCTTGGAAAAATGAAAACTGGGACCTGGAGAAGTGGAGAAGCATGCACCGAGCATCACAACCAGTGAGCAGTTTAATTTACACACTACCCCCTGGCTTCCACCTGCTCTCCTTTCCTGCCTTTCTCTGCCTTGAATGGCAAAAATGTCCTCATCCTCACAGGTAATTCTGAGTCCCTGCTTGCTGGTAAGTTACAAGCTCTGCACATTTCTTCCAAAGATTTTGTTCTTTCAATTATTCAGTTATTTCACCAGTTGCCAATGGCTAACGAAGCAAACAAGAAAAAAAAAAAAAGATTTCCTAAATAGACTCACTTTCTCTAGGGTTGGGCACTAAAGAGTTTCTCCTACAGAGATCTGGAGTTAAGTGGTCCCTTAAGAACTTCAGGACTGGGAACGACAGAAAATACCCAGCTCCCCCAGGAACCTCTGCCCAGCCATTAGAGGACCATTAAAGCTGCTACAGTGTGCTCTGAGACGAGGAAAAGGACTAATTGTCTCCTTGGGGATCTAAGTACTTACTGAACTGTGACTTACTGCTTTTAGAACAGACAGGGAAGTGAACTCTCCTGACCAACATCAGTGCATTCCAGCTTGTGAGAGCGCTTTAAACATTATTTGGAAAACAGTCAGGAATGTAGGAGAACCAAGGAAAGAACATCGATGCCCACACCACTGTGGCAAGTACAAGCTGGTCTTATCTAGAGACTAGTAGAAATGTTCTAGGAAATGCATTTTGCTCAACGATCTGTTCTTACTATTTGGATTTTTTAAAAAAAGATTTATTTATTTATTTACATATATGAGCGCTCTATCTGCATGTACACCTGCACGCCAGAAGAGGGCATCAGGTCCCAGTATAGATGGTTGTGTGGGTCCTGGGAACTGAACTCAGGACCTCTGTAACAGCAGACAGTGCTCTTAACCACTGAGCCATCTCTCCAGCCCCTGTTATTTTTATTTTTAAGCTGGCTGTGGTGGCATGCACCTTTAATCCCAGCAGTCGAGAGGCAGAGGCAGGTAGATCTCTGGGAGTTGAAGGCCAGCCTGGTCTACAGGACAGCCAGGGATACACAGAGAACCCTGTTTTTATCTCAAAACAAACAAACAAAAAAAAACCCAAAAAACAAAAACAATAACAACAACAAAACAAAATCGAATAAACACACACATATGTGCGTGTGCATGTTTATAATTTTATATATCTGGGTACCTGTGCAGGGCAGAAAAGGTTGTTGGAACCCCCTGGAGCTAGAGTTACAGGCAGTTGTGAATTGCACGATGTGGGTGCTGGAAAGCAAACTTGGGTCCTTTGTAAGAGGACCCCTGAACCATCTCTGCAGGCTTGTTTTGTTTTGTTGTTTTTTTTTTTAAATCATGCATTCCTTGTAAAATAGTTCTAAACCTGCACCCTCCAAAATGGTCTTTATCTAGATAAATATATCTGTACTAATAAGATGTCACATGCAGTGTGAAACGATGTTTTGAAAGGCTTCAGGGGAGGTGCCTACTGTCACCACTACTTGGGAGAGCAGTGGGCTAGCAGGGGGCTGCCTGGGCTAGCAGGGGGCTGACTGGGCTAGCAGGGGGCTGCCTGAGCGCAAGAGCTCAAGGGTAGACTGGAGACAGCAGGAAGAGGCGCGCACACACAAAAGGGAAGGACAGCAAAAATAACTGTTTTTCTTTTCGTTGGGGCTGAATTCAGGGCCTCATACATGACAGGTAAGTGTTCTATCATTGTGCTATGCCCCCAACTGCCTAAAACAACATTTCAAATCCTATTTATTGCACAGTAGCCCTTTTTGTTCTCATGAAAACTCATGCTAGGCAGGCTTCAGTACAATCAAAGTGAACCGAGTGTATTGTTAGTCTAGGCTTCACACTCTTGTACATCATGGGGCAGATAGTGCTTTTCCAGTTACAGCTGAGAACCAGAACTTTCAATGCTGAGGGACTATTTAACCTGCAAATATCAGTATATAGTGTATAGTGGCCGTACGAGATGCAAACCCAGTCTGCATAACTCTAAGCCAGCACTCCCGAGAAAGGAAGCAACCAGAGAATGCAAATGGGGATGTAAATCGTGGAAAAAGAATAAATACCTTTGACCAATGGGAGTGAGCATAAATGCTATTTGCTCATTTGACTCCAGCTAACATAATTAGTTATAATTGGCTTACAGTTTGGATAAATCAACCGATTTATTTCAGTCTTTGTTTTACAACTTGTAAAACAAGGGACTCTTCATGATACTTTTCAGCCTTACAGTCCTAGGACCTGGGCTGGAGAGACTGCTCAGGGGATTGAGGCTCCCGCCGCTCGACCTGCCAATCTGAGTTGGATCCCCAGGACCATGTGGTGTGAGGAGAGAACCAGTTCTTGAAGGTCCCACATGGTAAGGCACACGTGAAAATATAATTTTAAAAATTCTAGGACTTAATTACCAGTCCCACAAACAAACAGGGTAAGATTCACATACTAGAGCAAGTAACAACCATCTTTAAATAGAATAATCAAACCTTTGCTGAGCTCCACATTAGGTAGGTTGAAGATGTCAAGGTCCATCGTCCCTTGGTTAGTCCCATCTGAGAGGTCTAAAAGGAGCAGCTTGTCTGCAATGCCCTGTGTGGAAAAATTAGAAGAACAGTGTTCTACCAACATAGCTAGCTACTCAATATAAGGTCACTGAGAAAGGCTAAGTGAGGCCTCCTGACCTACTTCAGAATGAAAGTAACACAAAGCAATAAAGGAGAAGTGAGAGCAAGATTCTATCACATGAGTGATGCTACCCGTTAGACTTGACTGCTGAATACCAGACCTACCATGGTTTACTCAGGAGGCAAACTACAGGACTAAGTAACAAAGTAACAAAGGGGCCATGTACTCAGAAGGTGTACTGCTGTTCCTCTTGGTTTAAGTTTTTATTTTAATGCCAGAGTATCAGCTGTTGTTGTAGGTCCATCCTTCCTTCCTTTCTAACATTCTTTTGAGACAGGTTTTCTCTGTGTAGCCATGGCTGTCCCAGAACTCCCTTTGTAGCCTGGCTGTTCTTGAACTCAAGAGATCCAACTGCCTCTGTCTCCCAGGTACTGGGATTACAAGCCTGCGCCACCACAGTAGGCTTAGTATCTGTTCTTAAACAGTCTACAATGATTTGGGAGTCTATTTTAGCACATCATTACTTGCTTAAAAGTCAAAACTCACAGCAGGCTTCTTCAAAACAAACAAAAACCATTCTTCATAGAGGGTAGATGAACATGAGAGAATGCGTGTGTGTTCATGTGTGCAAGTGTGCGGGCACCGCAAATCTCAGGTCGAGTCCCGCCTTCATGTAGCTGCAGAAAAATACTCCCAACCTGTGAATGGCTCCCGGGCAGTACAGTGAGTAGACTGTAAGTAATAAGTAAACTCCCAGGAGTCCGCAGGAGGTACAAGGAGCCCTTAAGTCTTGAGACACCCAGGGACCTACTACCACCAGAAGAAAACAACTCCATTTATTCTATTAGCTACACAACAGCCAAGCCACTGAACCCAGCCCTAGATAACTGTTTGTAGGATTAAAGTATGTGACACAGGGCCAGTCTTAGGAGTCATTTCTAAATCATAGCTATTAATCTTATTATTGTGAACCACACCAGGAAAATGCAAAGAAAATAGGTCTACAGAAGTGTAAGAATAAATTAGTACAACTGACACAGCAGACAACTTGATTCTTCTTTTTTTTCTCTCTCTCCTTTAATTGAGACAGGGTTTCTCTGTGTATTCCTAGCTGTCCTGTAACTCTCTATGTAGACCAAGCTGGCCTTGCGCTAAAAGATCCCCCTGCCTCTGCCCCCTATGTCCAGCTGAATTTGGCAATTTCTATCAAATATTTAAAACATTTTAGAAGTTCAAAAAATTGATGATTTAATCCACTAATCTCATTTGTAGGAGTTATCCTACAGATGTGCTGGCATGTGAAAAAAGACACAGTATGTATGGATATTCAAGATGAGAGCCCAAGTATTTGCTGTGAACAAGTCAGAAAAGAATACAGTGACCCAGGGCTTTAGAATTGGGGCTCAGGCCACACTGACTGCCAGCGCTACCTGTGAGGCTCTCATCACTGAGCTGCAGGGAAATGAAGGCTAAGCCTAGGTCCTAAGACTAGCACAGCTAAGTCTTAGGAGATGCTAGTGTTATGGCTCTAAAAGCCAGGCATGGCTAAAAATGCCTGCAATCCCAGCACTCCAGAGGCCAAGGAAGAGTATTTGAGGGCAAGTTGGGCTGCACAGCAAATCCCTGTCTCTTTCATTGAGTGGTAAGGATCTAGACTCTAGGTTCCCATCCCCAGAAACCCACGTAAATGGCAGATGGGCATGGCAGCCTGCTTGTAATTGCAGTCTCAGAAGGCAGACACGGGGGATCCCAGAAGAAACCGTATGGAGACTAGCCATCTTGTCCAGCTCTGTGTTTGACTGGCAGATCCTATTTCAATAAATGAAGTAGAAGAGCAATCCAGGATAATCCCTGACTTCAATCTCAGGTTTCCACATGTACAAGCACACTTGTGCATACACACGATGTGTGCTCACACATGCCAAAAAAATGCATACACATATAAAAACTGGAAAAAAAAAGAAATTAAACATTTAATGAAAGTATAGATAAACTTAAAGCCAATGAGTCACATACCTTTGCTGAAATTGCCAATGTACAGGCAATACCCAAATCTCCACTTCCAACCACAGTAATTTTATCGGGTATTTTATTATCATGATTTGTCCAGCCCCTTGAATTTATGTCTGAGACACCTATAATAAAAAAAGATTATCCTGAGAATTAAAAAATATTAAAATATCTTTTCTAACATTTTATGAGCTTGGTGAAGTAGCATACATCTATAATCCCAACACTCAGGAAGTTGAGGCAGAAGAATTACAAATTCAAAACTAGCCTGAACCTGTGTGACCTTGCTCCCATCTCCTCCCCAAAAAACCCTTTTTAGCATCTGCTTAAAAATAAAACAAACTTCAGAAACTCTGATAGAGATTCTATAGATTTTTGTTTGGTTTTTTGAGACAGGGTTTCCTGTGTGGCCATGGCTGTCCTGTACTCACTCTGTAGACCAGGCTGGCCTCGAACTCACAGCGATCCCCCTGCACCCCAAGTGCTGGGATTAAAGGCATGCACCACCACTGCCAGGCAAGATTCTGTAGATTTTTTTGTTTGTTTTGTTTTTTGAGACAGGGTCCCTCTGTGTAGCCTTGGCTGTGCTGGAATTTGCTCTGTAGACCAGGGTGTAGATCTGTCTGCCTCTCGAGTGCCGGGATTAAAGATATGCACCACCACTAACCAGTGATTCTATAAATTAAAAACAACAAACTTGCTGAACTGATGAAGGCAAGGACAGGAGCCTGAAAGCAATCATGGCTGCTCACTCCTATAATCCCATCCTTCAGGAGATAGAGGCAGTGCCTGGCTACATAGACACCCTAGTCAGGGGGTGGGGGTGCGCACAAGCTGGGCATTTCTGCACATACCTGTAATCCCAGCAAATGGGAGCTACAGGCATTAAGGCCAGGAGTTCAAGGTGATCTTCAGATTCAATACATAGCCAGAATTACTCCAGATCCTGTCTCAACCCAGCATACTGCACCCTCCCGCAAGAATAACAGGGGACTTATACTGAATGTTGTTTTACATTCAGGTTCTCCTTTTTTAAGGACAGTATTATAAATATTTGAAACTTTTTATATGGGGCTGGAGAGATGGCTCAGAGGTGAAGAGGACTGTCTGCTCTTCCAGAAGACCCGGGTTTAAGTCTCAGCACCCACATAGCAGCTCACAACTGTCTGTAAGTACATTTCCTCCTGCAGACATTTATGCAGGCAAAACACCAATGCATATAAAATAAAAATAAATAATCCACAGGTAAACTACTTTTATTTAAGGAGCTGAGGAGATGGCTCAATGGTTAAAAACACTGGCTGAGTCTCCAGAGGACCTGGGTTCAATTCCCAGCACCCACGTGAGAGCTCACAACAACCTGTTACTTCAGTTCCAGCGATTCAGTTCCCTATTCTGGCCATTGCAGGCACCAGGCCCTGACACACATGCAAGCAAAACACCCACACTCACAGAATAAAATAGCAATTTTTAAAAGGTATATAAGATCAGGATTTATATTTTATCCTCATGATTTGTCCAGCCCCTTGAATTTTTGTCTGAGACACCTATAATAAGAAAAGATTAACCTAAGGATTAAAAAATAATATTAAAAAATCTTCTCTAACATTTTATGAACTTGGTGAGGTGGCATACATCTATAACCCAGCGCTCGAGAAGGTGGGTGCATGCAGAGGGTGGCGATGCTTTCTTTAGTAGTGTGGCGCTGTGCCTCTGTAACAAGTCATCACCCACACCCCTAAAAACAACCCTAAGGAGACCCCTGACTCAGGGCAGTGGGCTGGGGTGGGGTAGATAAAAGCTGAAGAGAAATAGCTAAGGAAGAGGGAAGGGATTGATTAAGAGTGGGAGGGGCATAGGGAAGGGCACAGTGTGAACAAGATAGAAATACATCATATACAGGTATGAGAATGGCACACTGAAACCCACTATTATGCATAAATGTTATATGCTAGTAAAAGAATGAGGAAGGCACTCGACACTGACCTCTGACCTCAACATTTACAAAAATCCTACTAAAGTTTTCTAGGCATGAATATTTGGCTTTATCCCCAGTAAGAAACTCAGATTTATATTACCTCTGGTCTCATATAGTAAATAAGCCAAAAAACTACAGAAACATGTAATGATAAAGGTTTGGGATAATTAATTTATAAGGCACGCTGGACAAAGCAAGAACTATTTTATCTGTGTATATAAGAGTAACATTTTTACATTTTAACAAACTTTAAATGGAACTAGGTAGAAATACTTTATGTCTGACATAGAGGAATATTTACTACACAGGAATATATTATTCATGTACTTGTTTATTGAATTCAGATAGTAAAGAGTACAGAATACTAGTGAGAAATTCTAACCTCTTAGCTCTTAGGTGATGTGACTAGGAATACAAACCTTCAGTGATTTTCGCAATATAGGCCAGCAAGTCCACCTGCTGCGCTTCGCTGGATGATGACACAGAATAGAGAGGAAGTTCCTCTTGAAACTTGGTGATCATTTCTTTAATTAATCCAACAATGACAGATTTAGGCTGAAGAATACATGCAAAGGGAAAAGTCACACAACATTTTTTTCTAAAGAACACTAATGTTATATTGTCAGTTGGTCAAGCGATCCTTGCACGATACAGTTGAAGACCTAAAAACACCGACTCCCAAACTTCCTACTGAGAGTCTACACATCTTCCTTCATCCACGCTGGGAACTGAACCCACAGCCCTGCACATGCTAAGCAATTACTTTACACTGAGCTCCACCTCCAGCCTTACCAATAACAAAAACAGCACACATTCTGTATGCTCTATCACTACAGTGAAAATTACATGGCAGCCTTTTGATGTCACCTTATACAAAATTTTAAAGGGATAATCAATCATGAGAGACTTTACTTCATGGAAGCCGAAGGAAGCCCTAGCAGTACCTAACACTACATGGGACAGTTCACTCTATACAGTTTTAACACTGTTTGGTCACACTATGGTTACATGTAAAGAGCGCCATGTGTGATTTTTAAGTGTCAAGAGTACACGTGTGTGTATACACACGTCCAAGCTTTTTAGGGGTTTGTTTTGTTTTATTTTGGGGGAGTTCTGGGTCTGCTGTTTGTTTCTAAGCTCTTGCGCTTTGTACCCAGGAAAGCTGAGACCTGTACCTCAGACCGGCTCACACCTGTCAAGTGTGGTGCCTCAGCCGCCTTGGTACCACACTCAGCTCTCTAAGCTTGATAGATCTTAACTTTTGTAGCAAAGTTATGTAGCCTTTATGGTAGTAAGTTAACACACTTTGTACTCTACACACTAATGACAACCTTTTCTTCAAAGCCAGGTTGTCAAAGGTGATCTATATTCAGTTACTTCTTCATTTTTCTAATCACTGTACAAAATGCCTTTAAAGCTTTCAGTATTCTTAACTGAAGGGTACAAATAAATCCTGTCTTAAGCAAGTGGCTTCACTAGAGAGCTCATGGAAAACATTCCACAAACCTACTCCATACAAGGCGGAAAAAGCTAACCCAACATGAAAATGCTAAACCAAAATCTTCTAAACATAGAATAGGATAAACACACTTTGTAACAGAATACACAGCATTGAAACTTTTTATTCTGAAGTCATTTCAGACTAATAGGGAAGTTACAACAAATAGCATGTATCTGCCATCCAGGCTAAACCAACATTCTATCCCTTATTTTCTAAACCATGTAAAAATAAACTGCAGACAGCCATTTACCCCTAAAAATTTTGTGTAATATCTTTACAAAAGAAAGAAGGGTGGGAGAGACAGCTCAGCAGTTAAAACACTGGCTGCTCTTGCAGAGGACCTGGGTTCATTTTCCAGATTAAACAGAGTATGATAACTTATACAAAGTTAAAAAAATTATCTATAGATAGCATAAAAATTATTACTAGGCAGGAAGTAGGAAACAGAGATTCAGTGTTTTGCTGATAGCTTTTTGTGTACCCTCTCAAGTGTCAAAGAATAATAAAGCAAGGAACAGCAGCAGCTGGCTCCCAGTCCTAGAGGAAGTAGATGTACAGGCTGACAGGATTCTGGAATATCGGACTCAGAGCTTAATTTCAAACTGTTTCTAAAGAGCACTGAAGAATGTAATTGACAGATTATCCAAATGTGTTGGTGCATGCCTTTAATCCCTGTACCTGAGAGGCAGAAGCAGCAGATTTCTGTGAGTTTGAGGACAGCCTGGTCTACTCAGTAAGTTCCCAAAGGCCTACATGGTAAGACTGTGACTCAACAGCAAAACAATAATAAGTAAGAAAGACAGAGAGAGAGAGAGAGAGAGAGGAAGACACAGCATGTTTAATGTACTACAAAGATCAAAGACATTCAGAAAAATGACACTTAAAGAAAATCCGAGTTGACCTTACATGGCTCCAGTTTTGGAGATAGGGCAAGTATATTCTGCCTTTGGCATCCACGTGTTTTCCAACGGAGATTTCCATGTTTGCAGTTGGCTTCAAGAAACAAATGGGTGGAGCAAAAGGATGAGAATCCAAAATCCAGAAGCGAATGGGTATGTTGTATGTATTACCTATTGAAAATGAAATAAGCAATCATGACACGTCCACTCTGTATATGTGATGCAGCTAGACGCCATTTTAAAAACAGATTGCCAGGCGCAGAGGTATAAGCTTACGATTCTATGTAATGGTGCCGAGGTAGGAGGACTGCAAGTTTGAAGCCAGTCTAGATAATGAGACCCTGTCTCAAAATAAAACAGGGCTGAGCTGTCACCCAGTGGCAGAGCCTTTGCCTGGTGTGTGTGAGGCCATGGGTTCAGTCCTAAGTACTGCAATGAAAAGAAGAAAGAGGGTAGCCGAGTTTGTATTGTAACGGATGGATGTAAACCATCCTGCTTTTCAAATTTTCTGTATGGTACCAGCTAACATTGAAACTAAGCTGACAGTGGTCAATGTTGCAACTCAGAAACAAGCTTAGGACAAAGTTTGTTTGTCAAAGACTTCTCTACGTAGTTTCCTTTGTGCATCCCAATCAGACATACTATAGCTTCTCTACTTTTTGATTTATTTTGCATTGAAATTATTTACTTACCAAGCCTGATTTATTGTGGATTTTCTCTCATTTGTTTTTATATCCCCAGGATCAGGTATTGTGTTTAATATACTAGCTGCTAAGTAAGTCTGTCATATAAATAAGAATGGACCAACATGGGCTGGAGAGATGGCTCAGTGGTTAAGAACACCATCTGTTCTTGCAGAGGTCCTGAGTTCAATTCCCAGCAACCACACCACATGGTGGCTCACTACCACTTATAATGTGATCTGGTGCTCTCTACTGGTACGCAGGTGTACATGCAGAGAGAGCTCTCATATATAAATAAATCTTAAAAAAAAAAAAAAAGAATGGACCAACACCTAAGCTAGATACAGAAAACATAGAGGAGAAAGTCACCTTTTCTTAGTGGTCCTTAAACTTCAGTGTATGTCAGATTCAAAGAAACTGAAAAACATGCAGATTCCTGGAATCTAGTAAGAGTAGGGTAGGGTGGTTTGAACATCCCCGCCTCACAAGTGGTCCATGCTTATTTTAGAAATCCTATTCTTTGGAAGTGCTTGATGTTCTTTTCAGAAAAAAGAATCAGGCTTGATATAAGGCCCTGGTTTCATAGCCAGCACTGCAATTATGTTAGATCCGGATTGATCAGGCAGACTTCAACAGAGGCGACTGTCCTTGACCCAGAACAATGAAGGAAGGGCAGCAGTCTCTCTGTGTGAATGGAGACTGCGCCCAACTGCAGGGAGCTTGAAAAGGAAACTTTGGGGTAGACTCTACACTTGTTCTTTGTAGTCTCAGGGCCGAGTAATGCCAACACGCGCTGGCCTCGGCAGGCATCCTCATCCCATGTGGATTTCCTGTCAGGCAGATAGCCTGTCCGAGGCTCTGTGTTTTAGCCTCCTGAGAGGATGGAGGAAGAAAGGCCCTAGCTGCCCACTCCTCCAATTTTAGTCATGTTGGGCAGACCTACCAGTTGCCAGTCTTGGCAACAGGTCAGATGTAAACAAACAGTTCTCTTCTTCACTGGACTCTTTTTTTCTCTCTGTGGAAACCATCTTTCTACTAAAAGCTACTTTTCTCATCTTGCTTCCTCCCCACTAGGCCGTGATTACACATTTTATAGATATGTTTTGGCTATATCCCTCATGAGTCTGATGCAAACGTAACAGGGTCTTCCACTGTCAAGCTAATATGCAACCAGGACTGTAATTAGCACATGACAGACATGTTAAAACCTGGCAATCTACCAGTTTTATATTGGTGTTTCTTAGAACCACCATGTATTGACAGTATGGGGTATGGACAGAACCCTATCTGTTGGCCTATAGAAAACCCTATGACTACAAAATTATGTGATCACAGACTATAAAGTGGCCAACAAGTACAAATACACACCATCACATTTCTCTAGAAAGTAGCTACTGGCCAATGGAGACAAGGCTGGAGCAGGGTTTTCCAACTAGGAGCTGGAAATGTGTGAAGCCACGGGTTTGATTTCCAGGATTGGAGTGGGAAGAGTATTGCAAACAGCCATACTACTTTGAACGAGACTTGGCATAAGGATCAATGGCCTAACTACATGCCTGTATGAAAGGCAGAGTATCAGTGGGCTTCACAGTACTGATGGTCCTAAGATAGCCCCTTCCTGGGGCCGGGGTTTGCAGAGGGCTTGCATGTTTAGGGTTTGAACTCCAGCTTTGTGAGGGGATACCACAGTACCTAAAAACTGAAATGACACTAGGCAATGATTATTAAAATGATAAATCTGAAACCAGCAGAAGATTAAGAATTATTTTCTTGCCTCAAAATGAATTACCTGAATCAGTTTCCTTCCCCCTCTTCTCTTTCCTCATTCCCTTCCCTTTCTTCTTAACATCTACCCAAGGAAAGTGCAGAATAGAAGTAATGGCTCACAGGTGTGAGTGAGCTTCTGACAGCCAGAACACAGGCTGAGATCCTGGCAGGAGAGAAGTGCGGAAAGCAAAGATAGGTGAGTTCTGCCTTGAATCCCAGGCTTCCATCTTCAGTCACAAGGCAGAAAAAGGCATACCTCTTAGAAAAGGTCACCACTGTGGGGACAGGAGTTAGAGAGCTCGCCATGGCATTGAGATTAACACAGGGGAATACCTGACATCCAAGGAAGTCCAATACTGAACCCTTTCCTCCCTATGTCACTTGCTCTCCCAAAGCCCTCTTAGTGCATTAACTTTTTCAAAGGCCCACTGAGTTCATTTACCCCTAAGCCTCCAGTTAGCAGTCAAGTAAACTAACTCATGAGCAGAGTCAAGGAAGTATTACTCAACGTTATTAGTCATTCCAGAAATTCCTGTCTGGGGTGACCTGAATGTGAATGAACAACATTTCATTTTGTTTGAGAAGTCTTAGCGTGTAAGTTGCTCGTTGACTCTCCTGCCCCAGCACCCTAAGTCCAGGATTACAAATGTCCCCTTCACACATCACAAGAGCAAATGTTTAATGGTGGAACTGTGACCACTACCTCAGGGAAGTACTTTGAAAACAGAGCTTTGCTGGTATTTTTTAAATGATATATTGTATAAGCAATCTTCTACTATTTCAAAGGTTACATTGTTGACATAGCAGTAAATAGGGAATGGCTAAGAGAGGTTAAGGAATGATTTTTTTTTTTTTTCCTTTCAGTGCACTGAACTCTAAAATGTCCAGGAATACACTACAACACTGTGAGCTTAGTCACATGACCAGGCCATGTTCCCTTAGTCACGAGATTCAGTTTTACCTACAGAGATAGAGGGCTACATCCCAGAGAAGGAATGACAGATGTCACTAGGAAACCAAAGGACCCTAGCATGCTGTTACTGAGAGCAAGGCTGTCTCTCCTCAGAGCGTGTCTCTCTCTCATGCTCTTCTGTCCTCAGCACCCCTGGCCTAGTAGATACTAGTTGACAAGTATTTGTTAAGTGGAATTAACATTATTCCAAACAGTTCTCAACATACACAGAATTCTGCTCGATCTAGTCAGGTCCTGAACAGACCTTGTGTGCATGTGGAAACACTTTCAGACTGGTGTGTGCCAGCTCTTATCAAGTGAGCTGTGCCAGCAGAAGTCCCGGTCCCTCCACTTCTTACCCTGGTACATCACAGGAATAGTCCCAGTGAAATTGAGCAGGTCTTTTTGGGAAGTATCTTTGAAAACTGGAAGAGAAGACAAAGTTCCAAAATGTCAGTCAGAAGTAGGGAGAGTAGTAATCAAAGTGTGTGACCGCACACGCAGAAATGTGAAAAGAGATAAAAGAAATAAAACCACAAAACTTAGACACTTAAGTCCAAATCTGAAGCCTACCTTCCTTTTTTTTTTTTATCAAGCTGGGCGTTCTCTGTGTAGCTATGTAGCCCTGGCTGCCCTGGAACTCACTGGTAGACTAGGCTGGCCTTGAACTCACAGAGATCCTCCTCCTGCCCCTGGCTCCCAAGTACTGTTCCCCCACCCCTTTGGTTTTTCAAGACAGGGTGTCTCTGTGTAACAGTCCTGGCTGTCCTAGAACTTGTTTTGTAGACCAGTCTGGCTTCATACTCACAGAGATCCACCTGCCTCTGCGTGTGCCACCACACCCAGCTCCATCTTCCTCTCTTAAAAGACATGTAACTTGCCAGGCATGCTGTCCTACACTTGTAATGGAGAGGTGGAAACAGAGGGATTGACATGACATGCTGTATGAGAGCCGGGTACAGATCCACCTGTCTCAAGACCACAGACAGGAGGAATGGAGCTTGGTTAGTATGCACGATGCCCTGGCTTCAACTCCATCACCAAAGAAAGCAGGAAGTGGTAGTGCCTGCTGGTAACCCCAGCACTCAGGAGGGGGAGGAGGGTCAGAAGTTCAAGGCTATCCCTAGCTATACAGCAAGTTCTGAGATTAAAAAAAGAAAAATAATTTGGAAGCCTTTTTTTGTTTTTGTGTTTTTGAGCAAGGGTTTCTCTGTGTAGCCTTGGCTCTCCTGGAACTCCTTTGTAGACCAGGCTGGTTTCAATCTCCTAGAAATCTGCCTGGGATTAAAGGCATGAGCCACCAACATGGCCTGTCTGATTTGGAAGCTCTTTAGGCCAGATAATTAGTAAAGCAAATAATGCAGCAAGGACTAGAGAATGTTATTCATACCATAGGTGTCCATGGAATATCTGAAGTGTGGGAAAAACACGTTCACATTCTTCAACTCTTCCACAGTCAGATCCCTGAACTTGTACTGAAATGAGAGGAACAGGCACAGAATGAGACTTAGTGTCTATGGTATGCCAGGCCCCAGGGCAGGACCAAGCTCTTTACAATGGTACAAGTGTCATCACTATTTGACTCATTACGAATGTGATCAAAGGTCTCACTTTATAGTTCAGGCCAGCCTCAAGCTGGCCACCTTCCTGTCTCCACCCCCTAAATGCTAGGAACAGAGGTGTGTACTACCAAGACTTTCTGACTTACTCCTTTAAACCATGGTGCTAGGGAATAAGTAGAGTTTACAACTGCTCTATCTTATGAAGTAAAATGAAATATAGAGAATCCAAGCAACTTGCTAAGTCAGATACCAAGTGAAGTAATAAACCCCGAGCTTAACCCCAAGCCCCGGGTCTTGATTAAATCTAAATGCCTCCGAATACCCCAAGTGCCTATGGGACAGCACAGGTTGAACACCTGTCATTCTTCAAGAGCCACTCTCAAAAACTTTACTTATATCTTAACTTATTTATTTAATGTGGGTTCACATGTGGGGGCTGAGGACAGCTTGCAGGAGTTGGTTCTTTCCTCCTACCATTCCAGCTCCAGGGATCAAAGTCAAGGCTGTCCTGCCAGATGGCAGGTATCTATCCATCCTGGCAGCCCCTTTTCTCTACATGCCTCCTTCACTAGAGACATCTTGATTTTCCTCCTCCATCTCCAGACAGTAATCTGGGCTTCAAAGGGGAAACAATTACAAGCAAGAGTTTGCTACAAGCCAGAGAACTACCTCTACCCAACTGTCTTTGTGACCTTGCAAACACCATCATGTAACTTCTTTCAACGTATTTTCTTCCCTGCAAAGAGAAATAATACCTATTCCCTAGACTTTTGATGAGGATTAAATGAAAGGAGGCAAATCTAACAATATCCTGAAAATAGGATAAAACAACTTATAAGTGCAGAAAAGTACAAAAGTGATGTTGAAAACTTAACACTGTTGAAAGAAATAAAGGAAACCTACTTTAAATGGAAGTATCCTGTGTCTGTGGATCTGAAAACGTCAAGATAGTAAGATGCAGCATAATCCCTTGGTGAAAGTTTAGCTGGGTTTTCAAAAAGTCTGATAACCGGGCTGGAGATGAATCTAAATGTTAAAGCATTTGCCTAGGATATCCAGGAGGCCTGGTTTCTGTCTGCAACACACACATACCTTACCACCAAACTACAAACAGGAAAAGTCATGCGACTTAGAACAGACAAAACAATCTTGAAAATGAACAACAACAAAAGGTTGGAGAAATCACAGCATTACAAGACCTTAACTGCAGTAAAAGTGAGACAACAGAGAGTGCTGGAGAGGATGGGGGGATATCAGCCCCCACACCTGTCGCCCTGCTGTGTGTCACACAGCTACACTGGAAAACCGTCTCAGAGTCGTACAACAAGCTTTTGATCCCAAGCACTTGAGAGGCAGAGGCAGGAGACTCTTGGTGCGTTTCAGACCTGCCTGATCTAGACAGAGAGGTCCAGGGCAGCCTAGGAACATAATGAGACTGTCAAAAATTAAAAATAAGTAAAAAGACAAGGTACACACGCTGGTTAGATGGCTCTGTACTCAAGAGCACTTGACGCTCTCCCAGAGGACTGCCTAAGTTCCAGCACCCATACTAGATGGCTCAAAACCTCCCGTAACACCACTTCTAGGGGCTCTAACACCCTCTTTTGCTTTCCAGGACACCACACAGGACACATAGTATATACATGCACACACATACACGTAGGCATAAATAAACATAAACCTTCTAAAATGGAATGTTACACCTGAGGATAAAGTGGTACAGTGCCTGCCTCGTACCCACAAGGCCTATGTTCAATCCCTAGTAACACACACACACAAATGCATTGGCTACATTGGCAACATCTAAAAATTAGTAACATTCACATTAAATATTTGTTTTAAGGTGATCCATTAGGGACTAGAATATAGTAACTTGGGAACCAGGGATTTTTTTTTTTAATATATAAACTAAAGAATATCCCTGTCAAAGAACGCTTGGGTTGTTTCTGATACTTAAGTTTTTATAAATAATTCTGCTATAAACATTCCTCTGCCAGGGAATGCTCACACACCCTGAAAGGGAGACGGGCAGGGTAGTAATAGTACTTTCTTTTTTTGTATTTTGAGACAGGGTCTCATTATGTAGCCCTGGATGTCCAGGAATTCACTATGCAGACTACTAGGCTGGCCTCGAACTCAGAGCTGCCTGCTTCTGTCTCTTGAGTGTCGGGATTAAAGACGTGTGGCTTTCTTTTTAAATGAGAATGTTTACAACCAAACTCAATCAACCTATGCCTGTAACTGTAAGCTAAACTATTTGCATCAACTATGTTGACGATTTCAATCTTGGAGTTCTTAAAACTTTTTCAGGTGTAAAGTGTCCCAAACAGAGATAGACACCCCAACGCCCAAGGAAATCAGCACAGATGATGGCTCCTCCAGCGAAATCTGAGCAGCCAGGATCACTCAACAAGGTAACTTCTGAAAGAGCTGGGCCCTGACTGCCAAATGGGCGGGAGTCAGGAATGCTGAGCATCCAGCCTGGGGTGTGGGCGTGGGGGGCAGGTGAGACTGGAGGATGGAAGAAACCTCCGCCTTCCTAGAGTAAAGCTCAGTCCCGACCTGCACCGGCGTCTGCGAGGTTTTTCACGTGAGCACCCACAAAGTGAGGGGAATACAGAAACAAAAGCACAGTACACAGCCACCAGCGCTCCAGCAGCAAGCACGGCGGAGACTCGCTTCCACACCTGATAACCCCGATTACCCAAAGCAGGAAGACTCATTTGCGGGGGGAGGAGGCGCCGCCAGCCTGTGACCCCAGCACCGGGAGGCCGAGACAGGGGGATTGCCGCGACTTCCCGGTGAGCAGGGGCAACAGTGTAAGTGGATGTGTCAAGACAACAAAACAATTTTGGAAAAAAGGATATGGCTGGGGGAGGGGAGTGGGCCACGGACGGGCAACGCGCGGTGACCGGAGCGCTGGGTCCCTCCCGGCCCGCCACCCGCCCGCACCTTGCCCAGCAGCCGCCTCACGCCCTCACAGTCGAACTCCATGGCCGGCAGAGCTGAGCCCTCCGCGGCAGTCGCCACGCCTTCTCCGGAACCCGCTGAGGACGGAGGCCGCGGAGGCCCAAACCTCCGCAGAGGACGGTCCCGCCCCTTCCAGCTGGCAGCCCTGGGGTAGGTGCACGCCTACGCGGCGCCCCTCCCCCTCCCCCAGCCCCGCCCCCGGGGCGGGCCCTGCGCCCGCGCTCCGCCCAAAGCCAGAGATTGACAGCAATCGGCAATCCCCAGCTTCCTGACCGCAGCGCCCCGCGGGGAAAGGCGCCGCCGCCTTCCTGGGAGTACTTGAGTTCAGTACAGACGGGGGCTGAAATTTGGATGATTCAAGAATCAAAGTTTTGCCGGGAGGTGGTGGCTCATGCCTTTAATCCTAGCATTCAGGAGCCAAGGGCAGGCGGATCTCTGAGTTCGAGGCCAGCCGAGGGCTACACAGAGAAACCCTGTCTACAAAAACCATTAATTAATTACGGGGAAGTCTACTGACGCTAGTGAAGCTGATAAGACCAAAAGGCCAAGACGTCCGCAGGGAAAAAGTTCCCTCACTTATTAGGATCTTGTTAACTTCTTGGTCGAGACTTTCGACATGGGCCTAGCGGGCTCTGCAGTTCACAGCCCTTGCTCCTCCGGTGACATGAGGTCTAATCTCAGCACCCACTCTCAGCACCCACGCGACAAGTCAACTCCGGTTGAAGAGGTTCTCAGGCCCTCTTCTGGCCTCCCCGGGCACTGCACGCACATGGCGCGCTTACGAACTTGCAGGCAAAACACCCGTACACATAAAGTAAAAATAAATACAAAAAATAATCTTCTTGACATGACTTACCCAAACCAATGAAACAGAAATTAGACTCCCTTTTCTGACAAGCGTCACCAACAAGAGTATGAAAATGGCTAGTAAGCTATGCTTAGGAACAAAACATGTCAAGCGTGTGTGACCTATGCATAGCAAAATGGCTTTCATGCTTTTGGCCCACGCCTACCTGTTACATCTCATAAACCACCTTATCCTATCACTTACCCGACCACATTTGAACACCAGTCTGACAGCCCATCAGCCTTACGCCACATAACAAGTGTGCCTTGTGTTTTTGTATCTTTTTCGTTCTAACGTCTCCTGAAAGTCTTTGTCCAGCAGCCGTTACGATCCCTGCCGCCCCTGAGAGGAGCCCCCTGACCTGATGCTCCTCCAGCTTCACAGCCAGCAGAATCCACCTTTCACAGTGCACTCACAGTAACTTGTTAGAAATGCAACTTCCTGGAGCTGGGAGAACAGCTCAGTAGCTATGCCAGGCGTAACTGGCTCCAGGGGTAGAGGGCATCTCTCGGCTCCCAGGGCACAGGCACACAAACACATAATTTTAAAATGGGATGGATTAGCTAGCTGTTAAGAGCAGTTGCTGTTCTTGCAGAAAAACAAGATTCAATGCCCAGTGCCCACAGAGCAGCTCAATACCACTTGTAACTCCAGCTCTGGGGCATCTGGGTGCCCTCTCCTAGCCTCCTCAGACACCAGCTGATGGGGTGACTCACAAATTGTATCCTCATTCAGAAGAATGAACTGACCCAGCTCTGAGCCTCAGGGCAAATTTTGACAGTACTGAGCTTAGCTATATGACAAGCAACTTGATCATATACATACATGTGTGTATCAGGCTGCATATATAAAAGAAAGAGTCATTTAATAGGATTGAACTTTTTTTTTTTTAGAGATTTATTTGGGGCTGGAGAGATAGCTAAGCGGTTAAGAGCGCTGGCTCTTCCAAAGGACCTGGCTCAATTCCCAGCACCTTCATGGTGGCTTACAACTCTTAACTCCAGTTTCTGGGGAACCAGTGCTGTTTTCTGGCCGCTGTGGGCACCAGGCATGAAAGTGGTGTGCAGCCATACATGCAGCCACAGCGCTCATACAGATACGAATACAATTAAAAGAGAAAAAGATTTATTCAGCCAGGTGCAATGGCCCATGCCTGTAATCCCAGCACTAGGGGAGGCAGAGGCAGGCAGATTACTGTGAGTTCGAAGCCAACCTGGTCTACAAAGGGAAGTCCAGGACAGCCAGAGCTACACAGAGAAACTCTGTTCCGAAAAGCAAAACAAAACAAAACAAAAAGGCTGAAGAGATGGCTCAGAGCACTGGCTGCTCTTCCAAAGGTCCTGAGTTCAATTCCCAGTAACCACATGGTGGCTCACAACTATCTGTAAGGAGATCTGGTGCCCTCTTCTGGTGTGCAGGTATACATGTAGATAGACTATTGCATACATAATAAATAAATACATAAACACTTTCTGGCGCCGTTCTTTCTGGACCTGGCCGAGCAGCAGGCGCTGTCATGAGTGTTGACATTCGCCACAACAAGGACCGGAAGTTTCAGCGTTAAGAAGCCCATGAGCCAGGACATATACCTTCGGCTGCTAGTCAAGCTGTACAGGTTTCTGGCTCGACCACCTCCACCCTCAATCAGGTTGTGCTATAGTTATTTATGAGCCGCACTAACTGGCCACCTCTGTCCCTGTCACGCATGATCCGAAAGATGAAGCTTCCTGGACGAGAGAACAAAACAGCTGTGGTTGTGGGGACGGTCACAGATGATGCGCGGATTCTGGAAGTGCCCAAGCTGAAGGTGTGTGCACTGCAAGTGAGCAGCCGTGCCCGAAGTCGCATCCTCAAGGCTGGGATAAGAGCCTCACCTTTGACCAGCTGGCCCTGGAGTCTCCCAAGGGCCGAGGCACCGGGCTCCTGTCTGGTCCTCGGAAGGGCGGAGAGGTGTACCGGCATTTTGGCAAGGCCCCAGGGGCCCCGCACAGCCACACCAAACCTTATGTCCACTCCAAGGGCCGGAAGTTCGAGCATGCCAGAGGCCGAAGAGCCAGCCGAGGCTACAAAAACTGACCCTGGATCTTGCTGTTATTAAAAAGCTTTGGATGTTGAGGGGAAAAAAATACACAAATACCTTTTTAAATTAAAAAAAAAAAACAAAACAAATCAGATTTATTCATTTTTATGTATGTGTGTGTGCCTGTGAGTTTATGTGTACCATGTTTGTGCAGGTTCCTTTGGAAGGCAGAGGGCATCCAATCTCCTGGAACTGGGGTTGCAAGCACGTATAAACACTTGATATGAATGCTGGGAATCAAACCCTGGTCCTCTCCAGCCCCAGAAATCGGACACACTTTTGATCCCACAGCTCCACTTTTAAGATTATCCCACAGGTGTAGTGCCACACGCCTTTATTTTAATTTTTATGTTTTGGATTTTTGGGACGGGCTGGTCATGGCTCGTGACTTTAATCCCTACACTCAGGAGGCAGAGGCAGGTGGGTCTTTGTGAGGTCCAAGACAGCCACAGATACAAGGTGAGTCCCTGCTTGCACGGCCTTGGGGCCTGCTTTATAAAAGTGAAAGTGCTGAAGATGGAGGCTGGGGAGAGTCCAGCCAGTTGACTGCTTGCTGCATGAGCATTAAGGACCTTAGTTCAATCTCCAGAACACACTTAAACTAGCCAGACTTGGCAACCTGATCTTGTAATGCCAGAGCTGGGAAGGAGGAAACAGATGGGCCCCTGGAGATTTTTGACCAGCCAATCTAGACAAATCAGCAAGTTCCAGGAACTCAGTGGGAGATTCTGCCTCAGCAACAAGGTGGAGGATCTCCATCGCCCACATGGTGTAGAGGGATTTTAATCCAGCTACACTGGCTGGATACAGAAACCACATATGTTTAATCCCAAACAATGAAGGTAAAGTTAGTTTGTACAAGAAAGAACCTGTGTTTGAAAGTGCTGTCTAATTGAGAGGCAGACAAAGTGATGAATCAGGGAAAGATCTGACAGAATGAGTTAAGCTAGGATAGTCCAGCCCTCACCAGAAGGAAAAAGAAGCCTTAGAAGAGCAGCACAGAGGGAAAGAGGGAGGAGGCAGTTTTGCCGGCAGAGTTTTGCAGAGAGAGAGAACAAGCTAGACACAGGTGAAGATAGTGAGCAGAGGACGGGGAGCCAGAAGATTAGAACAGATTGCTAGAGCTAGTTTGAGGCCAAGCAGAGCAATTCAGTAAGAAACTGAGAGAATCCAGATTGAATCCACCAGCTTGGAGAGGAGTTTGAGCCAGAAGAGCTGAGTTGAACCAGAGCTCAGAAAGAAAAGGAAAGGGTGAGCTTATTCAGCAATAAGTCTCAGAAGCTGAAAACATTCTAGGCCTAGGTTAGATTGTATGGAGGCTGGAAGGTTCCAGAGCTAGGCCAAGGTTAGCAGGAGGAGGCAGTAAGCCTCGGAGACAACAATTAAATCAGGAGAATAAAAGTTCCTTTTACAACATGGTGTCTCACACCTATCTGAAACTCCAGTTCCGCAGATCTGATGCCCTTATCTGGCCTCCACAGGACCACATGCATGTGGTGCAAAGACATGCAGACAGGCAAAACACCCACATATTTAGGATCAAATAAAGAAAAAGAAAACAAAAACACTCTGGAGAAATAGGAAAGACAGAATAGTTTAATTCCGAGCACCAGCATGGTGGTCACAGCCGTAGGTAACTCCAGTTATGGGAATCCGAACGCCCTCTTCTAGTCTCCCTAGTCACCGGGCACTCAAGCGGTGTACAGACATGCAGGCAGAACAGCCATGCATATAGAATAGAATAAAATACAAAACTTAGAAAAGAAAGTGCAAATGTGTACAAAATGAATCCCAGCACTCACGAGGCAGAGGCAGGCAGTTATCTGTGAGTTTGAGGCCAGCATGGTCTACAAAACAAATTCCAGGACAGCCTGGGCTGTTACACAGAGAATACTTGTCTCGAAAAAGAAAAGAAAAAGAGGAGGAGAAAGATAAGGGAGCAAGAGAAGCAGCAGCAGCTGCTAGACATGGCGATGTATCTCTCTTAATCCCAGAGCTCGGAAGGCAGAGCTAAGTGGATCTTTCAAGGCAGCCAGAGCTATGCTGAGCTTGTCTTAAAAAAAAAAAATGCAAGTTTTGTTGTTTATTTTGAGACTCAGTCTTGTTATAAAGCTCCAATTGGAAGGGAATTTACTAAGTTGCTGCTGGCTTGAACTCACAGCAATCCTCCTGCCTTAACCTCCCTTGTGCTAGGATTACATGGCACCACATATGGTTCTGCAAGATTCATTTTAATGACCCATTTGTGTTGCTGCAGGGGGAAAGCAAGTTTCTCAGTCAGTCAAGACCCTCCGCAGTCTTCTGTATGTATGTCTGGAGTTGCACACATGTAGGAAGAACATGGGTAGAGCGTGGATGTCCTGCACTTAAGCACTATGTGGAGGTCAGAGGTGACAAAGTAGGTTGCTATATTTCACACATACACATAAAAGATCTTTGGTAATGTCTGATCAAACATTTAGTTCCAAGGTAGGACTGGGTCATAATGAAACACATGGGAAAATGTGTACATTGAAAAGGAGGGACTTACCAGGCATAGCGTCACATGCCTGTAATCTCAGGGAGGCAGAGGCAGGCAGATCTCTGTAAGTTTGAGGCCAGCCTGGTCTACAGAGTGAGTCTAGGACAGCCAGGGCTACACAGAGAAACCCTGTCTTGAAAAACCAAAAGAAAAACTAAAAGAAAAGAAAAAGAAAAAAGAAAGGAGGGAGTGTGTAGACCACTTCTTTAGGAAGTTTGACCATAAAAGGAAACTGGCCATAGGGCAGTTGGGAAGCAAACATTGTGTCAATTGGAGGCTTCTTTATTAATTTCTTTCTTTCTTTCTTTCTTTCTTTCTTTCTTTCTTTCTTTCTTTCTTTCTTTTTCTTCCTTCCTTTCCTTCTTTGAAAAGACCAGGAATGCCTGTGGCTTTTGATAACCTAGAAAAGAGGACCAGTGAAGAACTGACCACGGGCACTGAAGAAGTTGAGTACTAAGTGCTTTGAGGAAGCTTTGCTCTTCTTCCAGAGGACCCTATCTTCCAGATAGGAAGAAAGGTCTTGTAGGGATGAAAATAGAAGTAGATGAAAAAAAATGGATTAGGGTCTAAGGACAGTGTTGGCTATGTAGCAAGCTTGAGGCCAGCCTAGACTATGTAAGACCCTTTTGCTTCCCTGGCATCGATCATAGTGACACACCTTCAGATCTCCATTAGTAGAGTGCCCTGGTGCTGCTGGTGTAACCTTCATTTTCTCACTGGTGAAACAGGGTTATAACAATAGTACCTACCTTGTGGTAGTGCTGTGTGGTAAGGTACATAGAGAGCTTATGGTGAGGGTATCTATGGCAGGTTGAATCCAAGCCTCATGACCAGTGATGTCACAATGCTTTCCCAGACTCCAGCTTACTCATTAGAGAGTCTTAGATCCTTTGGAATCAAGGAATGGAACTAACATGCGACCCGTCTATCAACTGAAGGTTTCATGAGTTCGCTCCTTTGCCAAGATCTTGGCGAACAGTCTCTCACTGTGTGATTGTGGCTCAGAAATTATTTTTCTTTTGGTAATGATCGTGCTGGGCTGGATGCTTTTTGTTGGGCTTGCGTCCTACATGGGAACATTTCCAGAGGCAATGGTAAGCACTAGCTTCTCGTCCCTGCTAGGTCTGGCTCTGCCTCACGCTCCCATCTGGGATTTCTTGAAACAGGAGAGTTTTCTGTTGTTTGTTTTTAACCACTGACTGGAAGTCAGGATGTGACAGAAACAAAGCCAGTATATTCTCCTCATCCATTGGGGTGTCCTTCTTAGGAGGGCTTAATATCACCTCCCTCTGCTTGGATAGATAATGTCACTTGTATCCAGGCTTTATGACATTTTTAGGTTTTGTTTCGATTGTTTGGGTTTTAGAGTTTTGTTTTTTACAGCATTTTACAGCTCTGCTCGACACAGTGCCTAACTTCAGAGTATCAAACCGAGTACATGCGTTTCTGTGAGGGACATTGAGCTGTGTGTGTGTGTGTGTGTGTGTGTTTTGAGCAGGCTTTCCCAATCACAGAAACGCTGACTGTCTCTAGCGTCAATGGGGGGAGCCATGTCTACCTCTAATTTTCTTTCTGACTCAGCCTCCAACTCTGAAGTGGAAAGAGAAGTGGCCTGTTCGGGAGAACAAGGTGCGACGAAGGAGCCGCGCTTTGGAGGAGGAGCAGCTGCTGCTGTGAGCGATCAGGTCTGTCAGGCTGGGTCACCCTGTCCGAAGTCTCAGGGGCCCAGTTTTACCCTTCTGGGAATCAGGCAAACCATGGAAGGGGAACAGCCTGAGGTGCATGTTAGGGGAGAGGATTGGGGGCTTACTGCCAAGAAAGCAGGCTGAGGATCAGCTGCCTGTTACTAGCCATGCATCACAGGGTTCCTCCTGGGCAGGATCCATTCATTATTCTGTTCTTTCACAAACACTGTATGTGTCAGTCATATAAAATAGTTTATCAGTCATGTATTTAACAATTACATTAATGGGTCTGTGTATCCATGTATATAATAAATTCTGATTGTATTACCCCTCCCTCTTCTTTACTTTCTCTGGTTTTCCTCCCTCATTTCCTTTCTCTTCCTAAATAGAGCCTTTTCTGTATCTCTTCTTTTCTAAAGATTTATTTATTATTTATACAGAATTCTGCCTGCATGTGTGCCTGCACACCAGAAGATGGCACCTTATCTCATTGTAGATGGCTATGAGCCACCATGTGGTTGCTGGGAATTGAACTCAGGACCTTTGGAAGAAAAGCAAGTGCTCTTAACTTCTGAGCCATCTCTCCAGCTCCCTATGTCTTTTTTTGAGACAAGGCCTCACTTTCTAGCCCCTGGGGCCCACTAGGTAAACCAAACAAACTCCACCACAGAGATCCACTTGTCCCTGCCTGCTGGGTTGTTGGCATTACAGTCATGTGCCACCATACTTGGCTCAGATTGAAATGAGTAAGGCAATGCCATCTTGCCACGACCTTATTTTGTACCTGCTGAGACACTTCTCAGCCTTCTGCCCACCCCCTCCCCCAACAGCCATATCTTCCTTGGCAACAACTATTTTGTCTGTGAGCCTGGCCATGCTCTAGGTATATTAACCAAAATAACTGTAGTTTGTGCAAGCTAAAACATAAAGCTAAGATAACTAAGGGGAAGGGTAAACCAAAGACAATTGTCATGTAGTATCTGGAAAACACTGCTGAGTTTTGCAAGAAAACAAATGTTACTAGGCTACTCCAAATCCTTCACTGATGTGACCCCCCCCCCCCATTGGTGTAATTGTGACGCTTGTCTTCTAAAACACTGTACATGCTGGGTGGGGTGGCACACACCTGTGATCCCAGCACTGGGGGGAGGCAGAGGCAGGCAGATCTCTGTGAGTTCAAGGCCAGCCTGGTCTACAAAGCAAGTCCAGGACAGCCAGGGCTACACAGTGGAATCCTACCTCAACAAAACAAAATAAACAAAAGCCACGCTGTATACTTGAGCTTGGGCACTAAGAGACATTTTGGAGGCACAAGCCCACTCTTGGTCTGGCCATTACCAAATGGACTCATGCTTTTAATTGGCATAGTCAGCGAGTTTGTCCATAACTTCCTATATATGGGTCATGTCAAGATGAGCACTCTAATGCCTGTTTGGAGGACTGGGAAGCTCGAATTAAAATAAACTTGAGATCAAGCCCTAACTTTTCGACTTGCTGAGTGAACTTGAGAGTTTTAAATCTTCTGAATGGCAGTTTCTTCACTGGCACAATGGGAGATATCTTGGTCTCTTTATCACATTTGGGAATCTATGTAAGGTGTTTAATGCAGAGCTTCAAAGTTAGTAAACTAAAAACTGAACTAAGCGAAATAAGAACCTATCAATGAACATTTGTTGATTTCAGTGGCCTCAGGGACCTATACCGCTGCACCGCCACCTAACTGTTGGGGGAAAGCCAGCCAGCCAGACCTCTGAGGGCACTTCTCTCTGTTATAAGAGGGACACCCTGTCAGCAACTTCACACCTGGGCTTCCAGCACTCCATCCATATCCATTTCAGCCAGATTTTTTTTTTTTTCTGAGACAGGGTTTCTCTTTGTAACCTTGGCTGTCCTGGACTCACTCTGTAGACCCGGTTGGCCTTCAACTCACAGCAATCCACCTGCCTCTGCCTTCCTGAGTGTTGAGATTACAGGCATGCACCATCTCACCTGGTGATTTTTTTTTTTAGAGCCAGTGCCAGTGTTAGAGAAAATTTACTCTTGGTAGTCTTGATATGCTGAGTCAAGAGCAGCAGGATTTGAGAAGGCAGGGATAACCCCAGCCTCAGGTATAGTAAGAGCAGGAAGTGACAGCTGGCCTTTGGTTCCCCCTCAGCCCTGCTGGTTCAAAGCAGTCACACTGTGTGGGTGTGTCGGAAGAAGGGACCCCTGTTCAGCTCAGCCACTGCCACGGAATGTGACTCTAAGCCACAGAAATTATTTTGTGTGTGTTTCCCTAGCTGTGAGGGAACACTACTGTAAGCAGCCCATCCTGTCTTTCTGTTTCTTCCCCGAGGAGGTTACCAGGAGGCTGAGAACACACGAAGAGACCTGGATTGTCATTTCACAAAGTGCAAGAAAATGCAAGACTTTTCTTCTTTGGATAGCTTAACAATAACCTGAAGCTGTTGTCCACCTGGTTGGTTAATTCCCCCAATAAATCCCGGTGGTTTTGATTTGTAGACCAGGCTGGCCTCTAACTCACAAAGATCCACTTGCCTCTGCTTCCCTGAATGTGTGATTAGTCATGAGCCTGGCTGAGTAGCTCCCTTTTGAAATTTCCCTCATCCAAACCTGCCCAGGGCCCTGGCTAACCCAGTGCTGCTCTCACTCTTGAGGCCCCGGTGTCACAGGACCTGATGTCACAATTGGTGTCTGAGCTTTGCCTCCCAAAATAGCCATTGTAGTTTAGACTAAACCACAGAGCTCACCAGTCAGGAACTGCCATGCTTGGCCACCCACTTTCTGGTCTGGAATGAAGCCAGAGATCCCCAGGACACTTCAACTAGAGCCAGGCCTTCCAGTAACCCTCCCCACCCCCAGCAGCCAAGAGGGCCCACCATGATCGTTGTCTTATGGATGGTTCTCATTGCAGGAACGATGTGGAAGGGATATAAGTATCCCCCAGGAGGGGTAAGTGAACTTTTGACTTCCTTACTGTGAGAGAGTCCCTGGCTTTACCACAGGAAGCATGAAAATCTAACCCTAGTGACCTTAGAAACAGATTCCTTTCAGTATTTGAGAAAATCGTGTAACTTACCTGCTTCTGTTGCTAGCTACTCTACTTAGAACTGGGAGCTTTCTAGGTTTCTTTCATGCACTTATTTTTTAGTGAATGAGACCAGTTGTCTCACAAAGCCTAAGCTGGTCCTGAGTGAGCTGGGAATGGAACCAAGGCTGCCTTGGCCCTCCTGCGCCACCTCCTGAGATTATATAGCGCTGGGATCAGACCCAGGGCCTCCTGAATGCTAGGCAGCTACCATCTGAGCCACTTACTTATTTAAGAAGGAGGTAAAGGGCCAAAGCTAATCTCTGTAATGCTGACAGGATGTTTAACATGTTTAGCCTTCAACATTATTTCCTAGACCAGCCCACTTCTGCAAAGCAGCCCAGTGGGTTCTGGTGGCAGGCATCTCTGAACTGTCAGCTCCCAGAGCCAAGCACCTCTCCCACAGAGCCCCACATCCTAGCAATGCCAGAGCCTCCTGACATACGCTTTTCTCCCCCTCAGACCCCTCTGGAAATAAACAAAGATGACCCTGGTGAAGTCATGCAGCTGTGAAGATCACTCAAGTGCACAGTTCCTGTTGTAGGTTTCACATAAAGTAATCGCACATTATTTTGTCATATTCTGTGTGGTTACCACACTTTTTAAGATGAACAAAGACAACATTCTCCTAATGGAGACAGGGTGAGTCGGTAGGTGAGTGAATAGGTAATGACCAGGTTCTACTTGTTGAAGCCTCTAAGGCTGGTATTGAAGGCCAACACACCTAGTTTAAAATGTTCTCTGTTATGTAATTATAGGTAATGATTTTTAGACCCACTTCCTAAATAACATAGCCCAAGTCCAGGGTCCAAAAGTAAAAACTACCCCCTGTGGGGGAGGGCAGTTGTGTGCGAATGACTCATTCAATATTGGGAGAGATGCTAAAGTGAGATTTCAATCCCTCACCCGAACCTGCTGAAGCTGGGTACTGGCTTCATTTTACAAAGTGACTAAAAGAAGCTCAGGGGCTCCGGTGTCTGGTCAGCACAGCAGAGTTAGATGCAGGCTTTCTCCAGGAACACCTATGCCTTATGTGCTAAGGCGACAAACAAGATCGATGTTGCTGCCTAAATAGCTCCCTTACCTAAGAAGCAGTTTCCCAAAGAGCCTTTAAAATGATTTATTATTTAGCTGTTTTTTCAACACAGGGTTTCTCTGATTGTCCTGGAGTTCACTCTGTATACTACCTTGACTTTGAACTCAGAGATCCTCATGCCTCTGTCTCCCATTAAATGCAAGTGCTGTGTGCACTGGAGGCCAGAGGCCGCTGATCCTTCTGGAGTTTAAGTTACAGGTGGTTGTGACTGCCCAATGTGGGTGCAGGGAATGGAACTCATATCCTCTGCAAGAGCTCTTGGGTAGTTCATGCTCTTAACCCGAGCCAGCTCTTTAGACCTCTCATGATCCTTTACAAGATGGCATATATAGAAACAAAACCTAACTTCAACTCTCAATATGATTCAGTGAATTTGAGTCCAGGGATGGAAGCCTAAGTCTAAGAATCAAGCAGTTAATAAACCAGGAGGCTGAGCCTCAAGATCTTAAACCCTCTAAAATCGAGATGAGTGAGATGCTGGTGGCGAGGGTGGGACGGGGTGAGAAACATGTTTTGGTGATTGATGATTCCACCGTAAGAGAACAGACCTGCCCCAGGAAAGCAGCCCTGTACTTTACACAAAAACACTTTGATATTTTTACCATCTGTTATAAGGTTCTGCACCAAGAGGGTTCTGCTGTGTTTGTGTGCTCACCTGTGTAGAGACCAAAGGTCAGTGTCTGGTGTCTTTTCTCATTCTCCACCTTATTTTTGAGGCAGTCTCCCACCGACCCTGGGATTTGCCACTTTGAGCAGAGTAGCCTGCCAGGGAGCCGGAGTTAGACACATACGCGGCCATGCCTCCCTTTTATGTGGGTGCTGAAGCTCTGAAGGCAGACTCCTTTTTGTGACAAGCACACAGATTTACATTTCAGTCTATCTCCCTAGCACCTAATATTACCCTTCCTATGGGAAGGAAAATGAATGCAAATCAGTACATGCAATTCTTAGAAATTTGGGGATCTGGACACCATTGTCTTATATATTTCTCACATGACCTAGACTCAGCACATTGCAACGGGTCATTAGTTACATTCTCTATGTATGCATGTCCATGAGGTGTGTACATTCCCAAGGACTCATCTGTCCATCCATTCCTGTATGCATGAGTCTGTAAGTGCATGCAACGAGGCCAGCAAGCATTAGGTGTCCTCTATCACTACCTATTCCTTCCAGGCAAGGAGTGTTCCTGAACTGGAGGCTTTTGTTTTCCAGGCGAGGCTAGAAGCAAGTACCAGTGGCCCTGTCCAGCAGCCCTTGGAGCTGGCTTACAAATGGTTGTAGGATGCCTGTTTGGTTTTATGTGTGCTACACGTTATTCTTGTGGCTATACAGTGAGCATGCTTTAACCACTGAGCCCTCTCCAGCTCCTGCTATAGATGTGAACTGATATTCTGACAAAAGGAATTATATACCATCTCTGCTGTTTCTCTTCCATTTGAATAAACCGTCAAAACCCTGAGTCACATAGCTAGATTTCATTGCTCTTACCACTTTTTTGTTGTTGTTTTTAATGTATTTTACGTTTTGAGTGTTTTGCCTGCATGGCTAGTACTGGTGGAGATGAAGTGTCAGATCCCCTGGGACTAGCACTATGGATGGTTGTGAAACCACCATGTGGGCACTGAGTCCTCTGCAAGGGTAACGAGTGCTCTTAATCACTGAGCTAACTTTTATTTTTAAACTTGGTGTCTGAGAACACAATGGCACTCTAGCTAGTGGTGGACGAGAAGTCAGCGGTAGGCTGAAGTCAGGGGCAACAAGCAGAGTGTGTCCAGGGCACCCTTGACCTCAGAACCTAACAGGCCCACAGAGGTTTCTAGCCAGCAGTGTTCCATGCGATAAGGAATAGCTTCAAGTTCTGATCAATAAATGAAAACCAGTAAAAATATCAATAAAATATTTTAATGCCTACAATTTCTTGTGTACATAAATTGCAAAACATTCACCTGTATATGCAAAAGTATATGCTTCTGCAGGTCAACAGCACCAGAAAACAAGCTAAGCTATGTCAAAGTTTTCTTCTTTTACATTTGATTTGTCCATTATGTAAAAGACATCATGGATCTACTAACTCCAAAGAAATCTATATTCCACTCTTACTTATACACTAAACACCTGAATATGTATTTTATCACATCCACTCACAAAATAAATAGTCTAATCAGCACACGGAAAATAAAACAACCAGTCTCTCTTTATATAGTCATTCTCTTTCCAAAAATGTTTTGGTCTCCTGCTATATCTCAGAAATGTACTACTAGCTGCTTGTAAGTTATAAAATACAAAATAATTCATTTCTTGGAAGAAATCTTAGGGGTTAACATTACAAAAATGAAATTTTGAGTTCCGTAGACTTTGTTACAGTCTTTGAACTTTCTCATGGCACACATGTACGGCTGCCTGTGACATGTGGTACCCTGCCTCTAAATAGACATGAATGCATACATCGCTTAGAGAAAATACAAAGACCAGTTCTGAAGTAGCTTTAAAAGAAGGTGCCCTTTGCTTTAGCAAGTGGGACTGTGCAATCAGAGCCATGAGTTTTATGAAAACTACTTTCTTGTCACATAATTTGTTAGAGAATGCCACATCCACGATCATGTAGCATTACAACTGTGAGACAACACTACTACATTCGAGAATTAACATTACCCAGTAAAAGGCACATCTTCAAATATTGAATCAAAATCCAAAAGATTAAAACAGTAGAGAGAATACATTAAAAATCAAGCACTTAATTTGTAAACCCTGAAACAAATAGTCTGCTCTTCTTTCTTCAAAGGCTTGTGAGCTTTTTCTAAGTGGCCAGGGAATACAGAAGAGCAAAATGGAAGACATGGTTTGGACTTACAATCTTTCTTTCCTGTGTTTTCAATGAGCCTCACAAGCATGCTGGTGTAGAAGCTGACGCACATCTGTTACAGAAGTGCATTCAGACCCGACAAACATTACAGCCTGACTCTACCGAAGTCTGAGACTTTACTCCAGCACAATGGCTCCTTTCTGTGCAAACAGCTGTACCCTGTAATTGAGTACAGTCAACTTCCCGCCCCCAGAAACTTTAACTGCGATAACAGATTCCAGAGTATGAGTATTAAAAAAAGGTTATCCAAGAAAAATAATGGAGGGGGAAACGTGACAGCAATAAAATCATGTTCCGCACCCACTTTACCATGGGGAATGTATTACCCTTTAAATAAGTGGTGGGATAGGAAAAAAGTTAATGGGCTTTCTGCTCCCAGTATGAAAAGATTTACATGGAGTGTTGAGAGTGTTATACCCTCTAAAATCAAATCTTTGCACTTTCAAAGTTTGAAACTCAGTTCACAATGAGTTAGCTTTAAAGTCTGGGTCAAATGGTCCCACAAAGGAAGGCTAAAAGTGGTCACCCATAATACTCAAGCTTAAATAATGAAGACACCATGGACAAAATACATAAAAAGTCTGGACCTGTTGAAAAATAAGAGTTCCTTGTAGGATACCTTCTACCAGCTCCCACCCCTCATGGCTTAACAGCGTGTGACAGCAGCTTCATTGTGGAGTTGCCCCACAGACTGAACCTGGCTATTCCCAACCCCCCACACTGGAGTCTCTAGCATACTACTTCATTTTCTGTTGCTGACTGTCCTGAGACATGGCTTCCTTCCACCAGACCATTGATCAGCATGGATGGACAATAAAGTCGGAAGGTCTGACTTGAAGCAGGATAGATCTTAAGGTTTTACAGCTCAGTAAAACAACAACAGGAAAAAGTATCTTGTCACAGTGCATAGTTTGAAATAAAAGTGCAATATGGACAAAAGAGAAGGTGGTACTCTTGATACACTAAATATTTAGTTTTTGGTTTTTTTGGTCATTAACATTTTCTAAGGGATTTAAGCTAAAAATGCAATGTTATTAACAACAGGTACAGGTTACCTTAGGGTCCTAAATAGCTTTTTAATGGGGAGAATAAAGCAGAGGGGGCCACAACACGTTGCTTCTTGTTGATTTCTAAACTATTAATCTTTCAAATCTAATATCTGGATAACCATCTTTCTTTAAAAAGGAATTAAACAAACAAAAAAAACACAACAGCAAGGGCCCTTATCTACTTCATACTAAAGTCACGTGGCAGGAAGTCTGAAAGGAAAACTGGAAAAGAATATTCTTGTTCTGGCAAAATTTGTATTTTAGCTTTAAAAAATTTTATTACCTACTATAAATTAAGAATGCTTAGCATCCAATTCATAGATAATGCTGAATACAATATAATTCGTTCTATTTTGTACATCAAAGTCATAAGGATGAGATCCATGTATAAAGCCTACTCTTCCTGGGTTTTCAACTCAAACATAGACTGAGACAGGTCACTTTATTGCTGGCAGCATTCACAGAAGAGCCAAGCCCTTCGTAAGGACTAGTCTGACTGGGATCTGGGTAGTACCCTACTCACACATCAATCTTCTCCTTTTAAAGTAGCAAAGGAACAGTTAAAGAGCAGCTGGCTGGTGAGTGGTCCCACATTAGCGTGCATAGCTCATCAGAATCAAGGCCGGCACCTGTGAACAGTTACCTTCCACAGAGCACACAGCCAGCACTGTCGGTAGCATCTGCATTGCAGATTCCACCCTGGAATTCGAAAACAGTGTGTACACTCAAGCGATAGCCTGCAAACGACAGTATGCGTGCCCTCCTCGAGTGGCCATGCATCAATCTGAGCTGGTAGGGGCCTGTTCAGTCTGAAGGCAGGACATCCTTGCAGCCGTGTCCCAGAAAATTCACAAACTCAGCAGCAGCTAGTGTCGCTTCAGCTTCTTGGCCTTACGACGCTTCATTTCTTCCTCTTCACGTCTCATTTCCTCTAAGTCCTCTTGCATACCTAGCCTTAAACTATGGAGAAATTATTTTAAAGAATATTTGTTAATATACATGAAATTACAACTTTAAAGTGCAAGACTTTCATGAGGATTATGCTACTGAGTGTGCTCATGCAACAGGGATATACATACAATTTAAAACAGAGAATTTAGATATTTCACAATAAGAATGAGGAAAAAGCCTTAATATCCACATTTACAGTAATAAAATATAAATTTATTTCAAATTAAAAGAAAACTGGGGGTTAGGGATTTAGCTCAGTGGTAGAGTGCTTTCCTAGCAAGTGCAAGGCCCTAGGTTTGGTCCTCATCTCTGGGGGAAAAAAAAAAAGATAAAACAACAAAAAACAAAACAAAAAAAACCCGTGAGGCCAGGCAAGGTGGTGAAACACGTGCACTTTAATCTCAGCACTTGGAGATGGTTCACTGTGAGTTTGAGGCCAGCCTGGTCTACACATTGAGTTCCAGGACAACCAGAGCTACACAGAGAAACAGTTTCAAAAAAAAGCACAGGATGAGGGCAGATTCTGAGCAGTTGAGCAGAGTAATAGGCAGTTTTGGGCCACTGATCTGGGTGTTGGGAACTGAATTCTGGCCCTCCACAAGAGCAGCTGTCCTTCTTAACCAGAGCCATCCTTCTTAAAAACACTTAAAAAAAAAAAAAAAGCCTCATGATCTGAGTTTGATCCTTGGCACCCACATAAAGGTAGAAAAGAAGTAACCTATACACACACACACAACCTATAAACACCCAAGGAAAGTCATTAGTAATAGTCCATATTCATCTTTCTTAATCCTTATTTTGATGTTTTATCTAGTTATAGGTCAAGAGAAAGAAAGCCATTTAGTGTTTTGTGTTGGGACTGAGGGAATTATTTCTCTATAATAGGGAATTATCATTAATACTATAAGCAAAGTAATCATGTTACTCTCAGGAGTTCATGACTGCACAGCCACAAGAAGGAGGTGGAGGGAATCTAGTCTACTCCTGGGTCCCTGAGGTAGCAAAATGACACATTCCAAGACTGAGACAAGTCTTGGAGAGAAAAGCAAACAGCCCATGGCAGACCCAAGGAGACTTCTAATTTTACTGTACATCACACGAGACACGGCAAGCACCTGGCCTACATACTGTCTTGACTCCTACTATGCCTCAGTGAGTAAAGCAATATATTCTCATTGTACATAGAGAAAACCTCAGAAGGCAAGGACTCTATCTACGGCTTTGAAAGCTGGCTAACAGCAGCACCACTGTGGCTGAGGACCCCATTCCAAACCTGCAGGTGAAGACTTTTTGGGACATTCTGACATAATGTAGCAAGTCTCCTGCTTACCTCTTGGCTTCCTCCTTTTGCTGCTCCTTCCAACTGCTCTCCATGTAACGTAAGGCATAGTCACTTTCATCTTTATATCTGGCAAGAACAAAGTAAAAAAAAAAAAAGAACAATTTAATTTAAAGAGCCACAGCCTCTCATTAAAACCAAAATCAAATCAAAACCAAACATGCTTACAATCAAAGTACTCAGTTTCCTGCAGTTTTGTTTGGGAAACGGCCAGACAATGGGTAGAAAATGCATTTGCAGCAAAGAAATTAAACTATCCTTAGGTGCTTACAAAGCAACTCTTCCTGAACCCAGCATTAGCAAAAGCACCAAACCCAACAAGGCTTTCTCAGCCTACTACATGTATTTAATAATTACAACCCTGAAAGTACAAGGTGAACATTAATATTAAGCTCATTAGACTGGGAGACGAGAACTTCCCAACAATAAACTGAGGCAGGTGAGTCAACAGTGTGGCCAGAAACATGGAACAAGGTGAGCAGACAGTGCTGCTGCTTCACAGGCTGCCCTGAGCTCACCAGCTCGGAACAGGTTCCTCCTCCTACTACGTGTCTGGGATGTGCTGCCTGTCTTGGATGTTAAAGGTTTTTCTGATGGCCTCGTTTCTCCAGGGCCTTCTAACGATGTGCAATCAGCATGTCACAGAAATGGGATAGGTGTTACCTGTCTTACACACAACCTCACTTAACGCCTCCAAAGTGCTATCTGAAAATTTCCTTCAGTTTACCTCATGAGGATGTGGTGAAGCTCTAGTTCAGGCCCTGCCTGTTTCTTTACGCCAGTGGTTCATAAACACCCTTACCCGGGGACTTTATACGACAGATTTGCATTCAGCAACACTAAGATGGGGCCTGACAGCCTGACGTTTTCAACTCAACAAGCTCCTAAGACATCAGTAATAGTGATGTTCCATACTGGTGACCAGGGTCCACATTCTTGGTAGCAAAACATTACATTCAAGAAAAGCAGGTGTCAGATCAGAGTGACTTTTACTGTGGCTCTGTGAATGACTTTCTGACTTCAAAGCCCACCTATTTCTATTACTTGAACCTGCTTGACTCCCCATCTTCTTTTAAAGAAAGCAGCTGACATCATAAAAACTACTCTGAATTCATTAGAAACTATCTGTTAGTTGAGGTTTCTGTTGCTGTGACCAACCCTGGGTGGAAAGGGTTTCCTGTACTGTATAGCTTATAAGTCCATTGTGGGGAGAAGTCAGAGCAGGACTTTGAATCAGGGATGCAGAGGCTGCTCATTGGCTTTGCTCCTCAGAGCTTACTCAGCCTGCTTTCGTAAAGCACTGAGCCTAGGGCCTCTCCAATCAATTATCAAGAAAATGTACCACAGGCTTGCCTAAAGGGCAACCAGGAAGGGGCATGATCTCAATTCAAGGTCTCTCTTCCTATGTCATGTTCTCCCTGTGTCAAGCTGGCATTAAAACTACTCAGCTCACGCCCTAAGATGAAAGCTTTTTAGAACAACCAGTCAATGGTTTCTACCTAAACATTCTATGCCTCTACGGTTAAGGTTTCTAAGTTTATATACAGGTAAATCTTCAGCTTACTTTTTTCGGTCATAGCCAAATATTTCTCGAATGTGCTTGGATATTTCTTCCTGAGGTTCTCCTTCATCTTCGATGAAATCATCCATTTCTGAGTCATATTCGTCGTCGTCATCATACTCTCGAGGTCGTTTGTAGCCAGTAGGGAAAGGAAGCCTTTGAGGACCTAACAACAAAAGCCACGACTTATCAGAACACAATATGGAGAACTATTTCCTGCAGGTGACTGTGTCACCTGGAAGTCAGAGAAGCTGGCATTCAGATGGCACCCCTGAAGGCACATACACAGGCTGGCTCTGTGCAGACTGCAGCGTCCTGCTGGATCAGTGTCTGAAGGGACTGAGCTCTTCTTTCCAGCTCACTAGGCATGCCTTGGCACCTTGTCATGTTTTCTAGCTTAGGTATTCATACTTCTAGGTTTAAAAGATCAGTAAAAGCTCCAAAACTAAGTCAAGTTACAAACTGCCACAGAATAATAAATGACCAGAAGAAGTTCCCTAATTTTCCTGTCATGTTACTTAAAAATTCAAAGCCCTGCACACGCCTGTAGCTTCAGCTATCTAGCCTTGAAAGCTTGGGCCAGCAGTTTGAGGAAGCCCTGGACAACACAGCAAGACTACATCCTAAAAAAGAAAAAAAAAAAAAGAAAGAAAGAAAAAGAAAAATCCCAAGCATAAAACATTTTAAATTTCTAATTGTTCAGAGAGAGCTAAAAGTATGACTGCATGAAAACCTCATTATCCTATTTTTGCCTAACGACTGATAAAAACTGAAACATCGAGCTGGGGATGTAGCTCAGCAGTAAGCTTGCCAGGATATATGAAGCTCTGGGCTTGGATCCCAGCACTACGGCCCAGCAGGGCTGCACACACTTGTAATCCCAGCACTCGGAAGAGGCAGGGGATCAGATGTTAAAGGTCACCCTCAGCGATACAGGGATATCCAGGTTGCAGGTCAACAAAACAACACCAAACAAAACAACAATAAACAAGCAAACAACCCCCAAACAGAAGAGCAACTTAGCAAAAGACTGGCACTCATCAACAGACCAGTGAGAGCAAGTTTCTAGTCTGTGGGTGCACAGCAAGGGATGTTGCCATGGGTTTCTTTTATCCTCTCCACGGAGCCCAACAAGAGCTTTAACAAGTGCCTTTGCAGCATGCAGGATCTACGGCAAGCAGCTGTCAGGGCCATCAGTGACTCTGAGAGGGCACACTCCTAAAGCACCAGTGACAAGGCTCTTCACAAGGCCCATTAAAAGGAACAGGTCTCAGGACAGCCTAAACAGCTGCTGGCAGAGGACAGGTGTTCAACAGGCATCTGCTGTCTGAGCACAGCCGCAAAGACTTGAGCCTCATAATCATTCTCTCATCTTTAAGTCTCTTAGTCTTCACGTAAAACACTATCCTCTCCATGAAACCATCAGCCTTCTCTCTCAAATCACAGAGCCAAGTTTACTACATGTGAGAGAAGAAGGAGGGTGTGAATAGTGGAGACTAGATAAGCCTCTTTTCTACTATCAACAACGAGCATATTACAGGGCATGTGGAAGTGGTCACACGGTTCTTGGTCATAGAAAGCTAGATACTTTTCCCAATGGCCTAGTGACAAATATACTCTTTAGGAACAGGGTCAATTTTACCTTGGGCAGATCTGTAGCCAGACAGGAGAGGCTTCATTCCATTTATCTGTCCATTGCTTGACCGACTAATAATATTCTTTGAAGAAATTGTTTCTGAGACAACAGTGCACTTAGGCTTTGTGGGGAGCCCTGAGCTACTAACTGGTCTCCCAGGTCCTAAGCTGCTCACTGGTCTTCCAGGGCCTGAATTGGCAGTTCGTCCAGCTGGAATGGAACCACTTATGGCTTTCCCAGGGCCACTGACTGACGCCCGCCCAGGGGATCCAAGACTGTTCAATGGTCGCCGAAGCTCATGTGGACTGCTTACAGGCCGCCCAGGGCCTCCAGAACTGCCCATAGGTCTCCTAGAACCAGCAGAACCAGTGTTGGGTTGCCCAGGGCCACCTGAGGTGCTCAGAGGTCGTCCGGGACCATTTGTGCCATTGACTGTTCGTCCAGAGGGATGAGAGCTGCTGGCCAGCTTTCTGGCCCCACTGACTGAGTGCTCAGGGCCTGAGCTGGAGCTGCCATCCTGGCGCCTGGGCACAGGGCCAGAATTAACTGTGGGTCGAGCTGTCCCTGGGCTAGGTCGCCCAGGAGCTGAGCCGGAGTTGCTGCCTGGCTGTCGGACACCTGGACTCTTAGCTTTGTTGTGGGAGAGACCTGAGGGCACAGGCTTGGAATGGCTGGGATGAGAAGAAAGAGATTTTTTGGCTTTGTGCTCAGAAGCAGATTTCTGAGTCCCACTAGCAGAAGTCTTTGGGACACTGGGTGAAGAGGTGCTGGGGTGGGGCTTCCCAGCCCCATTGAAGACAGGTCTGCTGTGACCCTCCCGAAGTGAGGGCTGGGAGCCACTGCCAGGTCCTGCCTTGGTCCTCTCTCCTAGAGTGTTTTTGGATGAAGACAAAGCTACTTGTTTCTCATTGGCTATGCTGGGTCTAGATTTCTTCTCAGCATGAGGAAAGGGCAATCCTTTGGAAGAAAGCTGCCTGTCCCCAGCACCTCTGCTGGGCTTTGTGCCCACCATGTCTTTATGAGAGGGTACTCTTTTGGACACAGGTGGAGGTAGTTTGGCATCGGTTTCAGGTTTCTTTTTCCTATGCTTTCGTTCAAGAAACTCTCGCTCCCTAAGCTCCTCTGCAGTCATGGGCCGATCTTCTGCTTTTTTCACTACCTTGATCTCCACTGGTTCAAACTGCTTCTTCTCAGCTAGCCTCAGCAGGTCAGTGAAGTTCATGGGTGGTGGGGCACTTTTAAGGGGGGCCTTTGGTTTGCTTTCAACTTTGGGAGGCTCTTGCTCCTCCTCATATTCCTGGTCTAACTCGGCTTGACTGTAGTCTAGGAACTCTTCCTCCTCCACCTCATATTCTTGGTCAGGTCCCTCGTTCAGGTGGCTTTCCACTGCCTGCCTCTTCTTTGACTTTTCCTCAACAGGAATTCCATCGTAACCATGAAAATTGTCCTTTGTCCTCTTAGCCATCGCTCTTGCTTTTTTGTCATGTTTGAGCTCAATTCGCTTCTTCACTAGTTCTTCTTTCCTCCTTTTCTCTTCTAAGGCTGAAAGGAATAAAACAAGAGCACATTGTTCCAACATCTCCAGACAGCAGATGCTCATGCGAAACCAGTGCACAAAGTACAGATGACATGCAGTTACAGTTTCCAGATATCTAGAAGTCAGAGGAGGAAGTCATCTAACAAAACTGAGTAATTTCTATACAACTGGGTCAGATATGAGCTTCTCTTTATGACTAAGCAGCTAAGGGACTTGGTTTTTGCTTTAAATATATATATACTAAGCCAATGGAACACTAGCAACTGAAGTTGTTAAGAATGAATCAATGAATAAAAACAATGTCAGAACTAAGGTAAAGAATGGAGACATGTGACGGCCAGTAAACGGTCGCTATAACAAGCCTTTTCACCTCTCCCCACCTTCCCTCAAGAATTAAGAGTGCTCTGATGCTCCTGAACTCTAGGAATGATCTCGCCTTGGCCTACTGAATACCTGAAAGGACAGGTGACTAGAGCTCCATGGAGCCCGGGGGTGGGTGGGATGGGGTTATAGAAAACAATATAAATAACTAACCTACGAACACCCATACACACACATATGTGCATACAGATGTGCACAGATTTCCATAAAGTTAACCCAGAGACACACATACATCATCCCCAAACTACTAAGCTGTTATAAACACACACTGGTTTGGCGGCAGACACGGAAACTGAGAAGCAGCATAAGCACGTACCTTTTCGTCTAAGCTCCTCTTCTTTCCTCCTAAGAAAAGCTTGTACAGCTGCTGACTGGACACCTTTAACTTTTGGGTCTTTCTTGGGAGGCCCCACTGCCAAACTATACCTTTTCTAAAAACAAAAGCAGAATAAAAGCTATAAGCAATTCAACTTTAAAAATATATAGCCTAAGATGTAAACGTAAATGTTTTTATCTCCTCAGATGATGGGAAGGATTAGAGCTGTACCCAAGCTTTACTAATACATGGCTTGCGCTGAGCCCAGAACATTTCTACAGAGCTATCCCTAGGCCTAGGCCAGGAAGCTTCTATCCTTCCTACAATCTAATCTTTTGCAAGGTCGGACCTTGAGGCTTCAGCTTCCAGCCTGTCTGCTAACCTAGGCCTTGAGATTTACTGCTCAGTAAACTCACCCTCTCCAGCTCTTTCTGAACTTTGGCTGGCTGGTTCAACTCAGCTGTGTGGGGAATGTTGAGGTAATTTTAGAGGCCCATAGGGAATGGCTAGTGAAGTGTCAGTGACTTCTATAACTCCTTGAAAGGTCTGATTCACTGCACACAGTGTTGATCTATTAGGGACTTGTAGCACACTAGTGAAGTCTTAAAATGGATCCGAGGCTGGGGGGGGGGGGGGAAGAGGGTGACTGCTTCCCCCTTCTTTACACAAGTCTCTTAAGGCGACCTTGGGCCCCCTATCTCCCACATTTCTTTATAGTTGCACCAACCTGACTGACTGTTCTGGAGCTTGAGGCTGGCATGGATGGTCTGGCTGACCTTTCAATCGTTTAAAGGCTGTTACACTGGATAATAAAGTCAGATCTGCACCTCTCAGTCCGATTCCCGGGACTCTGCGTGGGTTCCATCGCCGCTAACCCCATTCCCCCCGCTTCCTGACCCTCACACTGCTGTTCTGGTTCAAAGGCCTCTCCAAGCGGACTGAATCAAATTGGCTTCTCTCTCAATTGCTCTGCGTGGAAAAACTGCCTCTGAACGCCGCAAACTGATGCACCAAACTGACTGCAGGAACTCTACTGTAGTCCTCCTGTACTGTACTCTCCTCCTCTGTACTGCACTGTCTGTCTAACTCTCTGCGCTGTTCTTAAGTAGAACCCTTCCCCGCCTCATGAGAGTTGGGTCTACCTGACTCATTCTGTCATTTCTTTCTCTGATTCATCCCTCTGTCTGTCCCTCAAGTAGAGGTCACTGTTTGGGATTAACAGTGTATACTACAGGTGTGTCTAGGTTCCAGGCAGAGGGATTAAAGGTTTGTCTGTATTCCAGCTGATCACACAGACCTAAATCTTTGGATGCGATCCCTTGCCAGAACAGCCACGTGGTTGGGTTAATATTCCTCTACACTAGGGGCTGGGCTAGTTGCCCAGGAGTAAGAAGGCTTGTCTATTATGTACCAGCTCTGAGTTCAATCCCCAGTACTGTAGGAAATATAGAAAGAAAATAGGAAGGGAAGAGTAAGGGAAAGAAAAACAAGAAACCAAAACAAAGAGTTGACTTTTCTGTCATCTTTACCTGTAGCATTTAAGTTCATTAAGCATCAATTAGCTACACAAGCTCCTTTAGACTGGTTTCCATATTACCAAGATCACAAATACTGCCCAGACACAGATGTGTTTTTCTGTACTTTAGTTTTTAAGCAACTTTACTCGATAAATGACTAAAGCAGGAATAAAGATGATTTGACACCCAGAAAAAAAAAATAATTCATTTCTTAAGTATCTACTACTAAAGAGGCATGATAAAGAGCTAATTCTTATGCCTAGGACCATGGGACATAATTGATGGGGAAGGAATCTTTTAAAAATCACAGTGCTAAAGAAGAAACCCAGGGCCTCACACATGCCAGGTACTCCGCTACTGGGCTCTATTCCAGCCCTCTCTGTTATATAGGACAGACACCCTTTTTATCTTCTGAATCTGTGCCTGTGTCAGAGTAAAACTCATCTTTGTGGAAAAAGCCAGTGCTTTATTATAAACCTCAATGCTCTCCCATCCTGTGTACACAGACATCTATCACTGCTGATGCTCTCCATCTCATGTCTAACAGTCTGTCACCCCCATGCTCTCTAGTCCTGTGGATGACATCCTGGGAGGAAAGCCAAAGGATCTGCTCATTCGAGGGCTGACAAATACAGTGTTATCTTGAAATGAGCTCAAGTTCCAACTAAATTAGTCAACTAAAAAAGCGGCTGGCCAAGAAGACAGGCCTTATCCAACCTGAAAATCCCGCATGATGGCAATGTTGGCAACTGACTCATCCCTGACAGAAATCCTAAGACAGCACCAGGTATTTTCTAGTCACCCAGGCTAGGACACAATCAGATCCTATAATTAGTCCACATCTCTGTAAACTGAATTGAGAGCTCTTCTGCTTCAGAACTACTACCATGAATATAACACCTGATTCAAGTACGACACACAGTTCACAGGCAGCATTCCACAATTTCCATGACTTGGTATATTCAGAGTTCCAGAGCATGGCTTTCAGAATATTCTAACTACCTCAAAAAGAAATCACGTACCCTTGAGTCATGACGGGTCCGGCAACCATAGTGAATTTTCTATCGCTATGCACTTATCTCTACATTCAATGGAAATGAAATCTTACAATGTAGTTGTGACTGTCAACCCTGTGTGCTTACTTGGCTGCAGAACCAAATGATTTAACCAGGTGCCTGGAAGAATTTTACTCATGTAATTAACATGTGCAGTCAGGTTAGCTTCCATATTATCCACAGTCTCCTACTTAGCTCAGTGACTTCAGAGCAGTTCTGGGGTCAGCAGATAAGAAAGCTACCTCAAGATGATGGAATTAAGTATAGACTGCCTGGCTTTTCATATAAATTTTGGACTTGCCTACCCCACAAATAATCCCCTTAAATCATTCCCACTTGTCTGTTTCTCTGGAGAATCACGACTCACAGAGCAGTCTTTTGCAATTGGACTCTTCGTGAATATGAGCTTCAAGACTCATGTTACCTTTGTCAGGAGCGCATTCTTTTAATAGCTGAATAATATTGTAGGGTATAGATAACACAGCATATTATTTATCTGGTCACCAGCTGGCCATCTGGAATTTTTCTATTTTTTGGCTTCATAAAAAATACTGCTATGACATTTCAGGTAGATGTATGTTTAAATCTCTCTTGGGTGTATGATTACATATGGTTTTTGAGAAAGGGTTTCTCTGTGTAGGAGATTACATATCTTAACACTAAGCTCAGCAGACCTTTCTAAAAAGTGCTGCAGTAGACCAAGATATGTTTTTTTTTTAAAGATTCGTTTATTTATGTAGACAGTATTCTGCCTGCACGTGTGCCTGCAGGACAGAAGGAGGCACCAGATCTCATTATAGACGGTTGTGAGCCACCATGTGGTTGCTGGGAATTGAACTCAGGACCTCTGGAAGAGCAGCCAGTGCTCTTAACCTCTGAGCCATCTCTCCAGCTCTGCCAAGATATGTTTTAATGGAAGATCTCATAAGATTTCCCTTAACTCATGGCGGAAAATGATGTTAAAAAAAAAACAAAGCTGGGTGTGGCGATGTACACCTTTTGTCCCGGCACTCAGAAATGCAGGGGCAGGAGGATCACTGTGAGTTCGAGGCAAGCCTGGTCTACAAAGAGTTCAAGACAGCCGAGGCTACACAGAGACCCTGAAGCCTGAGGCTGGGATACTTATTGTTTTCTTTATGGCAGAAGAGTCATTTGGCTCGCTCCCTGCATCAGACGGCAGCAGCACACCAGGATGCACCCATCAACTCTGACTGTTGGTTCAGGGTACCAGGCTGCCTTGCGGTCTGGGCCTCACGGAAAGCAGCTGGATGCGGTTCTCCCACCCTAAGCACGGCCATTTATGGTCGTGCAGTGATGACCTCACCCTCTTTTGGACCTGTCACAATGGTGGCACTTCTGCCATTTAATACCACATCAGAGAGTTTGTCAAGATTTGTAAGTCCAAAGCCAACAGGCTTAGAAAACATCAAGCAATTTAAAAACATTCCTTCTATTGAGACCATCCTGTCAAGGTTGGATTAAGAAGCAGCATGCCCCTTGGGAGAAACGAGACTGTTGTAATTGTAGAAAATACAAAATTTCTGATGATTTCGCATCACTTATTATTAGAGTAGTCAAGGTAATATATTCTTAACTTATTAATCAACACCACAAAGTCTCAAACACGTTAGGGCAGTCAGGGAGTGAGGGACTGAATGCAGGAAAACAGCTCTTTGCATTAAGCCAGCTCAGCCGGATGGAGAAAAAGGCAGTGAGAAGAAAGCATGCAGAGCGTCTGTTCATGCTGTGTATGGTGTTCAACGCTCAGATCAACCGTTCCAGGGTTTACAAAACACTTGATTAGGACTGGGGCACAGCTCATGGTGTGGCACGATGGAGGCCCAATCTTGCTTACTTCAGAACAGATAAGATCAGTTGGGCCTGTTCAGGTGGTTGGTAGGCTGTTTACTCATTTTAATATGCTGTTGGCATATCCTTTTCATCTATATATTGAGGATGTCATGTAATCCAACAGTATTATTGCCTAAAGCTGTATTAAACAAGTCTCAAGGCACTTAAGCTCTGCAGATGAAGATGATGAATTCTCTCACTTTAATATATCCCCCACTCAACAAAGGGCCATGGTAAGGGCAAGAACTCCGATGCAGTCTGCTGCATTAGATCTCCTGCTTCATTCTTGGGCAATTTCTTTATACGTCAGTAGACCTTGGTCTGCAAAATAAAATCTCCTTCATATGTTCATTATGGTGACTAAATTAATTAACACATGAAGTGCTTAGAACAATACCTGCCACAGGCTCAGCACAATGAACGTTAATTGCTATCACCATTGTTTAGAGATTCTCTAAGGGCGAGACAGAATCCCTGTGGGGGAGGGAGGTGCAGCAGTGTCTAAAAACTCTGGTTTGGAAGTACTGCTCTCCATTAGAGAACAGCTGTCTGAGCTAGCTGAGCTACGGGGGATGCCATTGCCAGCCCTCAGGGGAAGGCCAAGATCCAGTGTCCAGGAGCAATCACCACTGCAGCAAAAACTTGTTAGTCCACACCATTCTTTACAAGGAGCCATTACAATCCCAGCGCTCAAGAGGCAGAGGCTGGCCGGCCTCTGAGAGTTTAGGGGCTAGCCTGGTCTACAGAATGAGTGCCACAGAACAACCAGGGCTACATAGTAAGACCCTCTCTTAAAAAACAAACAAACCAAAAAACCCAAAAAGTCAGTGGCAATGACTGGTTGCATCATCCTGATCAGCTGTTAATTTTGTATTCAGAATTCCACTGAGAAAAGTGTGTGCCTAATACTTCCACACATGATGCAACCCTACCTTTGTTTTAACTAAAACATTAAGATGATTGTTTCACTTAAAAACAAGAGCAATAAGGAAAATGTGAGTACAAGCTGAGCATTCTTAATCCAAAAACACAGAATCCAACATGCTCCAAAATCTGCAATGTTTTAAGGACTGGTAGTGAAGTTAGGAAAAAGCATAGGCGGCAGTTTTGTTTAGGAGGGCCCATTTATTTATTCACAAACCCTTGGGGAAATGTACTTGACAGCCTGGTTCCTTTACTTGCATATACTATGCACACACACAGCCACCCCAAGCAATGCACCTAGCAACCTCAAAAGCACTCAGTCCCCCACTTGCAGGGATTACATGCTCTCCCATCTCTGAAACAATGGTATACTTTTCCATCCCCTAGTAACAATCAAATTTACAATTTCGCTTCAAGCATATCTCCTGTTTAACAGGTCTGACAATTAGAAGAGCCAGTCAGGTTTGACCTGGTTTTGGGTGCATACACAGGAAAAAAAAAATGGCATCCTCTTGTAACCTTTTAGGGAGAATCTCTATTCACCATTTGATGCCTATGCATAATTGGGGCTACACAGGATTAAAATCAGATGCATTATGGGGAGGGACATGCACAGTAGAGAAATGGTTATGTAACCCACCCGTCAATCAAAATAAGGAACTCCCTAACTGTACCCAAAGTGAACCAGGCCACTCTTCCCCAGGCTGGAGCCCAGAGCCCTGAGTATCTTTACTATTGTGTGGTCAAATATTGTCTTTAATCTGTGCAATTATAGTGCTTCTTCTGCAAATGTGTGTATACCTTTATTTTCAACTCTTTAGAGAAGAGGCTAAGAACCTGAAAACACCAGGCCAAAACTCAGATCCCTCTAACAACAGGACAAATGGAAAATTCCACATTCGTCTTCACACCACGGGTTAAAGTCAATCAGAGGCACTCTAAGGTGCTCAGTGGCTAAGAAAACTTAATGCTCCTGCAAAGGACCCAGGTTCAGTTCCCAGTACTCACACAGAGGCTCACAACTCTCTATAATGCCAGTTCCAAAGGATCTGATGCCCTCTTCTAGACTCCAGGACACTGTATGTACATGGTGCACAAAAATACAGTCGTGCATAAAATAAAAATAATTGTTTAAACGGGACTGGAAAGATGGCTCAGAGGCTAAGAGCACTGGCTGCTCTTCCAAAGGTCCTGTGTTCAATTTCCAGCCATCACTTGGTGGCTCACAACCATCTATAGTGAGATCTGGTACCCATTTTCTGGGTACACACGCAGGCAGAATGCTGTATAAATACGAAATAAATAATTTTAAATTTTGTTTAAAAATACTGTACAAAAGGAATCTCCAAACATTCCCAACAAGTATGGGAGAGGGCTCAGGAGACCTGTGCTAGTTTTAAATGACAATGGCTTCCACAGGCTCCCGTTTGCATATTTAGTCCCCAGTGGGTGGAGCTGTTTGGGAAGAATTCAGAGGTGTGGCCTTTTAACTGAGAGAGACAGTCACTGGAGTCCTGTGCTTTGGGGTTTCACAGACATGGTGCCCAGTTAGTGCTCTGCTTCCTGCTTGCGGACCAAGATGTGAGCGCTAAACTACTGCTCTAGCACTATGGCTGCCTGCCCGCTGCCATGTTTTCTGCCATGATGGTCATGAAATCTAACCCTGTGAGGCCGAAATAAAGCCTCTGTAAGTTGCCTTGATCATGGCATCTTATCTCAGCACCAGGAAGGTAACTGAGGGAGGAGATAAGAGGTTGCTGAGCTAGGGGGTAATGGTTGTTCAGGGATGGGGCTAATTTCTTTGGTGGTACAGCCTCTGGTAAACTGCTCCTGCCTCTCACCCATGCTCATGCGTGTGACCCTATTTAAACTCAGTGATCTGTCTGTCTGTCTCTCTCACACATCATGAAAATAGGAGGGGGCCTTGGGAGGAAGAGGCATAGTTGGAGAGAGGAGTGAGGGGGATAATGGAGGGTGACAACATTCATTATTTACATAAATGAAAGGCCAAAGAATAAGAAAATTAAAGATACCTCGAAACTACACAAGATATATATATATATGAAACAAAAAACGAACTGTGTGTTTAGACCTCATTCCTATCCTTATTATATTTATACAAATATCACAAATTTCTGGGAGGAACATTCTGACATGCAGAATACTTCCAGTGCCAAGTACTTCAGGTAGAGGCACACAACTATAGCTCTGCTACATACGCAGACACCTACATCTGTGACAGGCCATCATGATGGCTTTAAACCGGTCAACAGCCAGGTCAGCCTTCTTCTGTGTGGGTATGGCCTACAAACTCTGAAGATTAGAACCTGAGTGTCAGCTCTGATAGGATCCAAGACATTGTTGAGGGGAGAAGACAGCTAAAAGGGGAAAAGACCAAGCATACAAAGGGATGTTTTGAGTTACTGCAAATTCTAGGATTCCCTTATCAGGGTTAGGTCAAGTAGGTCACACACACAACACACACAGGGATGTGTATGTGTGTTCATCAAGATGCTTCTTGACTTAGATAGTAGAATTTATTTATTTAGAGATATTCCAAGAATTCATGTAGCTTAGGCTGGCTTGATACTGTCTTGAACACCTGATGTTCTGTCTGTACCTCCCAAATGCCAAAAGCCACAGGTTTTCAGTGGCCCATATGCTTGGGTAGCAGATAGAGTACTCCTTTCAGAAAAAAATTGGTACCCTTGGTGCACTGCTAACTGTTTAAGTAAAAGACACATTTAAATAAAGGGAACACAAATTTGGAGACCAGTCACATTAGCTACATCTTATTTTTCAGAAACACGTGAGGAATTTGGGGATAGGATCCAGAAATAAAAGTAAGCTCAGTGGCGGAACACTTACTTGCTTTACATGAGAGGCCCTGGGCCCAATCTCATCACTGAGAAAACAATAACACAAAAGCAACACACACATAAAATAGAACTCATGTTGATGTATGTTAAATATAAAGCACATTACACGGATTTGTTAGTACTCTGTGCTTATCAGTGCTCAAATTATTTTGAGCTGATAAAATTAAGCTGGACAGATGAATCAGTTTAGGGAAGATTGTGGGTTAAATTTAATACTATTTTGCTTGTTTTATTCCAATTATTTTTTACGATTTTCATTCCATGTAAAAGATAAAAAAGTTAATGATGAAAACTGAGTTAAACCTCTACGTTTACTAACTCTTTTAGGAGAAAGGAGGATGATTCATAAAACATATCTGTTATTCAACTATTAAATTTTAAATTAAGTCACCAATTTACCTTTCTTCAATTTCTGTTTGTACAATCACAGAGCAACCAATAACACGTACTCTGAAATATCTTGTATTTTGAAAATTTCTAGGATTATTTGTCTACCTTTTTCCCAGCAGCTATTGGCTTTAAATAATTTAGTTTTTGGAGACAGTGTCTCTCTACATAGCCCTGACTGTCCTGGAACTCACCATGTAGACCAAGATGGCCTCAAACTCATGAGATCCACCTATGTCTGGTTTTAAAGGTTTGGGTTAACACAACCAACCAGCTATTGGCTTCATCAATCTGGGTTCTGAATCTTCCACAAGACAATTCTTGGGCATTAAAGCCAGTATTTTTTTTTAACCTTTCTCAAAATTCAAGAAGATCTAAGATGAAATACAAACCAAATTATGCAAAGATCAATGGTTATTAGACTGAACACTGAGTTGGCTAGATAATCTACAATGCATAAAGTATTGCTGCTCCAGGTTTCAAAGGCTTGAGCCCACAGCTTCAACCTGCAAGGCTTATGAGATGTGGCTTTGAGAAATCTTATTCTGAGTGCTTATTATCAGGGTAGGAGATGACTGATCATATGTATATATATGAATGTATACACACATACATATATGCATATGCACATACATATTTTTGCTCATTTTACATCGGAGTGAAAAAAAATAAGGAGGATTTGACAAGAAGTGGCAAGAGAGGAAAAAATATTGCAATATACAAAACTAGGAAATGTAGAGTCCGAGTGTGAGCTCAAATTCCAGCTGATTGACTCTTAAGGGGTGTTTTGAGTTGGGCACCTCACTGACCAAACCGCGGGTATCACAACGCGAGATATCGGTTTACAGCTCCTCTGTGGTACCTGGTGGTGATCCAGAAATGATGAATTTATGCAAAACAGCTGTAACCCCGGAAACCAGATGTCGGATCACTTCAGCAATTATCTCTGAGCATATCGCCGAACTGACACATCTACTCAGGGACCGGAAACTAAAAATCTGGGAGTCCACTAGGAAACGAAAGCTCAAATCGGCTTTGCCCAGCCCGCTCGCTCAGGGGGATCGATAGACCGAAGGCCTCACGCACCTTTGACAAATAAAAGGTCTACCGCACACCTGCGGCCCACATGATCACCTCACAGTCGGCTACGGATTTCCTGCAACGCCCTGAACTTCTCTTTCCAACATAAGACATCTCCTCGGCAGGGCTTTGGCTCAGTGGGTGGGGCCGCGAACCAGCGAGCCCTTCCAAGAAATCTCTAAACGTTCACCCGGAGATCCGTATTAGTCTAGCTAGAGAGACCCAGAGGGCGATTAGGCGAAGTCCGCGGAGTGCCCGAGCTAGATCAACTCAGGGGCTCAAGTTTACTCGCAGCCAGGCGCTTCCACGGCTAGACAGCCCTCGGCCGGGCGCGGCCCGCTCACCCACCCTGCGCACGCTAGCCCCCCCAAGCCGCAGAGCCCACCGCTCGGGGCGCGCGAGCTGGCGAAGCGAGCCCCAAGCCCCTCCGGACCCAGCCCTCCGCACAGACTCCAGCAGAGGGCGTAGCTCGGGTCCCCCCGAAGCCCACGGGCGCTCGCCAGAAGTTCCACCTGCCCCCCGCGAACTTGACGCCCCTGTCTCCCACGGCCACCCGGGCACTCACCGGAACCTGGTTGACACCCTGTCCTTTGGAAGCGATCAAGAGGATTTCCCTGAAGTCCATGTCTGGCCGAAGAGAACAGCCCGGCCGCGCCGGGGACTCGGGACACGGCGGATGCGATCTCGCCGCTCAGCCTGGTTCCTCTGACTAGCTTGCCTCGGCGGACCCTCTTCCCGCCGCCCCTCGACGAGGGCACTTCCGGCGCCTTCTAATGCCGTGCGCCGCCCCGTGCTGCAGCCGAATACAGTATATACGAGCGTACGTATATATGCATGTATGTACACACTCACAAGCTCAGCGCCGCCACAGCGCTCGCGAGTATTTGCGCAACTTCCGCTTTCGGGAGCACCACAAGTGAAAAGGCGTACGTGGCTGTTGGCGTGGCTCAAGTGGGCGGGACTGAGGCGCCTACCGGCCAATCAGACGCAAGATGGCAGTTAGAGGGTGTGGCTAGTGGGGGAGAGCGACCCGCTTGAGGCTCTTCCCGGGCGGAGGGTTTTCCCTGGCTGAAGATGTCGGTGCGGCAGCCGGTTGGGAGAAAAGAGGAGGGATGGACCCCCTTCCAGGTCTGGGCTTTGTCGGTGTCACGCGTGGGTGTTCAGATCCGAGATGGCGACGTCCCAACAGCTGGCCCGACGGGTCTGCAGCAGGGGATTTCGGTTGCGTTTCTCGGCGCCCGGAAGCTACGCATGCGCACACGCTTCCTGCGCTTCGCCTCGTCCTAGGAGGCGTCCACTGCTTTTTTAAAAGCCTAGGGAACGAGCGAAGGCTTCCAGTCACGTACCGAGCGGGGCTTGACTCTGACGCACTGCAGAACCTACGTGCATTCACTGGGAGTCTAGCTTGGCTCTCATTTGAGTTAATTTCGAGCTTGCAGGCATTTCGGCTCAGTAAAGCGCGCGCGAATACCTGGATCTGGGGGCTGGAGATGGGCCACGGATCTGGACTGTGAGGGTGGCTACATTGTTTACTGATTATTGTACAGTTGGAAGGGGTGAGTGTATCCTCTAGGCCTTATTCTGGACTCTGAGGTTTGACTGCTGTATGGGAATGGATCACTTGGTTGGTTAAGAGACCAAGAGGAAGCCTTCCTTCACCCTAATTTTCTTTTTCCACTATAGGGTTTTTCTTTGCAGACTTAAATGTTCTAGAACTTGCTCCGTATAGACCAGGCTGGCTTTGAATTCGCAGAGATCCACATAGCTCTGCCTTGGGATTAAAGGCCTGTGCTATCACTGCCTGGCAGAATTGAGGGGCAGACAAATCAGAGATTTGACAGAATGAGTCAGAGATAGGATAGCCCAACTCTCATGAGAAGAGGACGGGAAAGGAAGGCTACTTCAGGACAGGCAGGGAGAGATGAAGGAGTGTTATACTGAGAGCTCCTTAAAGGGACAGTTGTACAGAGACAGGTAAAGACAGAACGAGCCAGAGAATGAGAAGGAGCTGGAATAAGTTTGAAGCCAGGCAGAGTGATTCAGCCAGAAGCATGAGAAGCCAGTTCGAATCGGTCATCTTGGAGTTTAGGCCAAACAGCTGTGTTGAGCCAGTAAACAGAAGTTCAGAAAGGCTTGGAAATGGTTTTCATCCCCTCATCTGAGGAGATAACATTTACTAGTTGTGAGTTGAAAGTCCAAGAATCTAGCAGTAGCTCAGTCTCACAAGGCTGGGTGCCTCAGCTGGTCCTCTGTATATTTGCTGGAATCCTGATGTAGACTCCAATACCAGTGAAGGAATGGATGTGTTAGCAAGGCGAGGGCAAGCAAAGTTTAAAATCTTTTCTTCCACTTCTGTATATAGACGTCCAGAAGAAAGTGTAGTCCAGATTAAAGATGTGTCTTCTGCCTCAAGATGTGGATCATTGGTGTGTCTTTCTACCTCAAAGGTCGGGAATAGAAGTGGACCCACCCACTTCAAACCAAGCAGAATATCTCTCCGTGGTGTGCCCTCCATTTCTAATTGTAGTTCATTCCAGATGTGGTCAAGTTGACAACCAAGAATAGCCATCACAGCCTGTATGTCTGAGTAGCACATGCATGGAGGCCAGAAACGGGCATCCAGTCCCCTGGAATTGGAGCTAGAGATGGCTGTGAGCTACCATGTGAGTACTGGGATCCAACCTGGGTCCTTTGGAAGAGCATCAAGTGCTCGGAACCACCGAGCCCTCAGCTCTTAGTCCCTTTATTAAGATCTTAGAGCTGTTAGTGTCTTCTTTCACAGTTTGTAATTAGATACTTAACACATGTTCTTTGCTTCCTTTTTTTTTTCCTAATTACTAACTCTTAGGTTAAATGTGAAGATCTGTGAGAACATGGACAAATTCTTTTACCTATTAATGTTGCCATCTCCAAAATGCTTCTTTGTGCGTGCACGGTAGTGAATTGATAGATTCAATATGCTCATGTGGGTTTTCTGATTTAATCTCTTTTTTTAAAAATCACTTGGTGGGGGGTGTCCAGGTCACATTTTAGCATGTGGAGGTCAGAGGACAGTTTCTGAGAGTTGATTCTTTCCACGGTGTGGGTTTTGGAGTTTGAACTGAGGTTCTCAGATGTTTAGAGACACCTTCTCCTGCTGAACCTTCTACCTGGCTCAACTGCTTCAGTCTTGACTGATTTAATCCACATATTTGCTGCTTTAAATGAAGACCTGGGACTTAGGTAAAATAACTGCAATAAACCTGGTGTGGTGGCACACGCCTTTAATCCCAGCACTTGGGAGGCAGAAACAGGTGGATCTCTGTGAGTTCGGGGCCAGCCTGCTCTACAAAGTGAATCCAGGACAGCCAAGGCTACACAGAGAAACCCTGTCTCAAAAAAACAAAAAAAATAATTGCAGTATATTCAGTGAACAGCCAAACTGGATTGTCTTCTACTGTTCTGAGGTATCCAACAGGAAGACTGCTCAGACCTCAGATGCAAGTTTAAGCCAGTAGAGAGTCTTTATTAGCCATTGACTACACTGGGTGTTCAGGATCCCAGTATATTCCGGAACCTTTCTCAGGGTGAGCTTTTGAACACAAACCATACCCTTGGTTTACATACATCAGTTAACTAGGACAGTTAGTCAAAAGGCAGAACTGAAGATGCAAGGTTAGTACATTTCGAGCCTTTCCCATAATTATGGACTTTGATGGATTAGGTATTTGTTTTCAATTGGGCAGATGGTGCTGTCATTTGTGCTGAGATTTATGGCTGGAGTGGTACTTCCATCATCCATCATGGAGTCAGTTGTGCTAAGGCCTGTGACACTATCAGCCCCTGATCCCCTTATTTCCCAAGACACGAATCTCTGTAGAGTCTCCACCTCTGCCTCCCAGAATGATGGGATTAAAGGCGTGTACCACTCCGCCCAGCCCAGCCCCCACTCTTTTTTTAAAGAGAAGATCTCACTGAGTAGCCATGGCTTCTACCTCTTGAGTTCTGAGGTCAAAGGAATGCACCACTAAACAGGGTATGCTTCTTCCGTTTGCTAATTAAAACTATTTGACTGCTGTAAATATGTACCTATGAAGACAAAATAGCTATCAGTAACTATAGGTCATGTGTATATGAGACACAGTAACTGATGTTAAGTCACTGCTGCTGGAGGTAATTCAGTACGGAGTAAGGGAGAGGCAGAATCCCCACCTTCAGGAAAAGAAACAATTCAGCAGATAGTTCCAGAGAAAGTACTACGTGTTCAGCCTGGTGGGTGAAATAAAGACCCAGCTCCTGCCGGATCAAGGCGTTACTTCTCTCAATTTGGTAAAATACCACAAACCTAATGCTGCAGGTGTGCTTACTGTGCGCTGGGCACGCTTCTAAATAGTTTTTACATGTTAAGCAGTTGGATTTTCACAGTAGCCCTATTAAGTAGTGATCGTGTGACTGTCTAAGTTGTGTTCTATAGCATATAAATAAATATATATACATATTTGAAACAGAGTTTCTTGACAGCCTTGATTGTCCTGAAACTTGCTCTGTAGACCAGACTACCTCAAACTCACAGAGATAGCCTGCCTCTGCCTCCCCGGGATTAAAGGTGTGTCCCACCATGCCTGGTCTTCTTATTTTAATTATGTGTATGTAACTGTGTGCTGTGTGCACGTGACCACAGGAGGGCATCTGGGCTCTTGGAGCTGGAGTTAGGGGCAGTGGTGAGCTGTCTGATTTGTGTCCTGAGGACCAAACTCCAGTCCTCTGAAGGTGCTCCTGAGTGCTGAGCCCCCTCTCCAGCCCGGCTCTCAGCGTTTTTTTATTTAAAAATTTAAGTGTAACTACTTGGATGTAGGAATTATTCTAGATATATGTTCTACCAAAATAAGCACACATTTATGTAAAGTCGCTGGAACTGAGGTGCGGTTTAGAGGAGCAGGGGAGTGGGATGGTGAGGAGGCTCTGTCCACCAAGTCCAGCCTCAGGGCCAAGACAGTGCCGCAGGACTGACTTCTGCAAGTCGTCCTCTGTTCTCTACCCATGTCATGGCGCGCACACCCACAGTTGCCGGCCCCAGCCACGTGCCATAGAATGCAATTTAAAAATTTAACAAAAAATATTGAAAAGGCCATGAGTGTTTGATAGTTGGGAGACATTGGAGTGGAAGTTTGTGTCCCTTGCAAAGAAGGAAATAAATCTGTGTATCTAGATGACCTCTGATATATGTTGTTAGAGATAAAAAGTATGAAGAAGTTCAATATGAGCAAAAAGAAAGCCAATCTAAAGGTGCTGGGGTCGTAGCTCAGTGCCAGAGCCTGGACTCTCACAGCTCTAGGCTCAAGCCCCAGCACCAAAAGAAAGTAAGTTTTGTTTTTTAAAAGATGAATTTAAACTATATTCACACATATGCACTTACCTAGATAAGGGTTACAGCTGAAATACTTTGGGCCAGAAAATAATCTAGAAAATGGAGAGAATCAGTCCCAGGCAGGCAGGAAGTGGGTTTCCCACCACATCTCTGCTGTTTGACTGTTTTTTCCTTGTGTAAATATTTCCATTCTAAATAGGATTTTGGTTTTATCTTTTGAGAAAGAGGGTGTGATAATCCCGTTGTTTATAGTGCTCCACCTGTGATGGACCTCGAAGACCCCCCCCAGCAGCATCTGCCCCTTTCTGAGAGGCATTTCACTGCGGGAAACACATCCTCTGGGCCTCGGACTTGCTGTGGTTAACTCACTGGGTTAGTGAGAGGCAGGGCGTGGGCAAGGCCCAGGGCAGGCCGTGCCTCAGCTGCCTCAGCAGCATTTCTCTGTAGTTCAGCAACCTCACCCTCACAGGACTTTTTTTTTTTCTGACAAAACTTTAAAAAAAAAAAAGATTTTTATTACAATTTATTCACTTTGTATCCCAGCTGTAGCCCCCTCCCTCATCCCCTTCCTATCCTGCCCTCCCTTTTTTTCTCCCTCCTCTCCTCCCTGCCCTTTCCCCAGTCCACTGATAGGGGAGGTCCTCCTCCCCTTCCATCTGACTGAAACCTGTCAGGGCTTATCAGAATTGGCTGCATTGTCCTCCTCTGTGGCCTGGTAAGGTTGCTCCCCCCTCAGGGGGAGGTGATCAAAGAGCCAGCCACTGAGTTCATGTCAGAGACATTCCTGTTCTCCTTACTTGGAGACTGAGCTATTATGGGCTACATAGATAGGTATCCCAGAAGCAGAAAGACACACATGGTATATACTAAATTATAAGTGGATATTAGACATATAAACATACTGAAGTCTGTACACCTAAATAAGCTAAGCAAGAAGGAGGACCCTGGGTAAGAGACTTAATCCTCATTCAGAAAGGCAAATGGGACAGACATCAGAAGAGGGAGAAAACGGAACAGGGCAGAAGCCTACCACAGGGCCTCTGACACAACTTTTAAAGAGGCTTCAGCAAATGGTGGAGGAAGAAGAGAGGGCTCATGTTAATCAAGTGTGAAAAGAAACCTGCCTGTGTGTGTGTGTGTGTTAAGCTAGTTGGAGATGAAGAGATGTGCAATTAAGCAGAGTGACCTCGGGGCTGCTGGGATGAAGAAAGGCAGAGCCAGAGCCAGCAGAGAGCCATCCCAGCTGATCCTGTCTCAAAGTAAAACAAGTAATTGGACCTGTGACCCACACCTGAAGCCTCAGGGCTTTGAAGGGGAAGCAGAAGGGTCAGGAGTTCAAGGTCATCCTCTTCTGAGGCTGACAGGTCCTTGAATGGAGTCCAGAAATTTGTAAAAGATGATTTAAGAACTCTCTTATCTAAGAAACATACAAGTAGTTACTTCAATGTAAATATACACATACGTTCATTTAAAACTAATTTTGTGTCCTTGGCTTATGTATAGAAATGTGAACCTAGCACTTTTTTTTTTTTTTTCAAGCCAGGGTCTCTATGTAGCCTTGGCTGTCATACACATTATGTAGACCAAGCTGGCCTGAAACTCACAGGGACCTCCCTACTTCTCCCTGAGTACTGGAATTAAAGGCATGTACCAGTGCTAATTGTGGCTGAGGCAGGAAGATTTAAAAGCAGAAATAAAATTAGGGCCAGCCAGGATACAGATGAGATTCTTAAAACAACAATCTTACAAACAAAAAATGACATGTGTACACTGCTCATTTGTACGTGTGTCAAGGTCTGTGTTCTACCTAGGCCCCTCCAAATGCATATGTTGAAACGCTAATCTCCATTAGAATGTGTTTAGAGACAGGCCCCTTAGTGATAATAATCAGGGTTAAGTGAGGTCATCATGGGGCCCTGACCAATATGACTCATTAAAGAGGAAGTCAAGTAGAAGTGTAGATGCTCATAAAGAGGGTCCAGGAAAAAGCAGGAGGATCTCTGCATTTGAGGCCAGCCTGGTCCACATAATGAGACCTTAAAACAATGGCGACCAGGGTATTTGAGATGGGCTAAAGGGCCGGAGGCCAAGTGACACAATAGCATTTTCCACCCAACTAAAAGACAAGAATATCGACTAAAAAAGCGGGTAACCCAGAACCAGGAAGACACACATGTACTCATATAGCCATATAGTACAGGGTAAACATACTACAATTCACAGACAACAAAGAAGATAACTGACAAGGAGGATCCAAGGAAGGATGCTTAAATCTCAGAAGGGGAAATAGAAGTGGTTGCTAAAGTGGCTGAAGATGGGGAACAAGGTAGGAGAGAAGTGCAGAGAAATAAGGGTGGAGACCAGACCCGGGGAGAGCAGACAGAGGGCAGAGGGCCTGCAGAGAGGAGACAAGCTGGAGACCTAAGACAGGGTAGGCTTCCCCAAGGATATGGGGGGACTCTAGCTGAGACTGCTAGTAGCAAGGGTTATGGAGATGAAGAGGACACCCTCTAGACAGGACATAGTGGAGGAAGGGATCACCAACCCAACTGCAAAACCGATGCAAAAACGTTGACCTAACATGTACTCTGCCTATAAGATGTGCAGGGATACAGACAGCAGAGGTTGAGGGAATGTCCAACTAATGCCTGGCCCAACTTGAGACCCATCCATGGGAGAAAGCCGACCCTTGACACTATACTCTGCCATGCTTGCAGATGGGAACACAGCTGTCCTCTGAGAGGCTCCACCCAGCAGCAGATTGAAACAGATGCTGAGACTCACAGCTGAACACTGGGTGAAGAGTGGGGAGTTGTGGAAAAGTGGAAGGATAGACAGACCTGGAGGTGCCAGGAGCTCCACACCGACCAAGGGCCAAGCATAGCCTGGACCTAGGCCCCCTACATAGACATAGCAGTTGGGCAGCTCAGGCATCATGTGGGGTTCCTAGTAAGGGGAGCAGGGGCATGTCCATGTCTCTGACATGGGCTCTATGTTGCCTGCTTTCTGGTTACTCCCTCTGGGGGGCCCTCACCAGGCCACAGGGGTAGAGGACAAGCTCAGTCCTGATTCTATTTGATGAGCGGGGGTTGGTGGGTGGATGGGGGAACTGAGGAGAACTGCTTGGCCTAGCCTGCTGGCCTGAAAGGGTTAGCTAAGGTGTTGACAGGAAAGTTCGAGGGGCTGCCCCTCCTGAAAGGGATGGGTGTCCTGGCAGAACTCCCAGAGTTCTGGTGGCTGTTTTCCTTGTTCCACCTGGAGTATAGTTGATCAAATATTCGGCCTTGTGGAGTCAAGATTTATAAACATTTCTTTATTTCTTGAGAATGTCCTTGGACTTGGATAGATTCCCAAAAGGGTCTTTTTCTAAATAATTATGTTATTGTTGGCTGATGGATGAAAGACGACTCCTGTGTGAGAAAAAAGAAGTTGCTTGCCTAATTTTAAACTATATATGCTGATGCTGGACAATAAACCTTTGCTACTTGCCACCAGAGCAGTAGTCCGTCTGTTCCTTTAAGGCGTTCGCGGAGCTGGTCTCCGTCAGGGAACCACGTATCTGTCAAATAGTGGAGGGGGAAGGGTGGCAGAAGGAGGGAGGGTGGGCCTGGGGGGAGAGGAGGGAGGGCTACCATTAGGATGTAAAGTGAATGAATGATTTTTTTAAAAAAGGCTGGTAAGTCTCCGTCTGTGGATGCTTTTTACTTTATGAGGCAGATGAAGCTTGTTAGTACCTGCGCAGTAGGTAGGACAATTGTCCAGTAGGACAATTCATTGACATAACACCCACCCTCGCACAAGGATATGCGTACAATATTTGCCACAGGCTTACATGTTTCAGCAAAACCCTGGAATTACCTTGGATGCTCCTTGGAGGACATGAGCACTCACAACCACCCATTCAACCTGTGGTGTTGTGAACAAGGAGCTTTATATGAATTATGAAGCAAAATGTTGGCTTTGAGGAATGAGGAATTGGTTAGTAAGTAAAATTTTCTTAAAATTCGCTCTTGTGTGTCCATGGGTGTCCCTTAAAGTGTCATTCCTCAAGGGCTGTAAGGAGGTGGCTGCCAGAGCCCAGCCTTCTCCAAAGCAACTCTTAAACTTTGTTCCTCCATTTTGCTAGCAGGGTCAAACTAGGTTCACATTCCCAAGCTTGGAGAGCCAGCGCCCACCCTGCCCCTTGAAACATTTTCCTAATTGTTAAGTGGTGAAAGAAGGTAAAACTTGCTGTCATCTTAACCAAGATGTGTAACTGGTGAAGATTTATTGCCCACTAAGCCCTCACTAAGACAGAAGCCCTACTTCTTTGTTCTCTTATTACCTCTAGCTCTGACTGAAGGTCTTGGAGGATGAATTTAGGGACCTTGGATTCCGGATCGCCTGTCTAGTGGAATAATGAAGGGCCTTGAGGCTGCATGTCCTGGATCAGGCTCAGTCTCCAATAGATACTTCCTTGCTTATCCCATAATGTTAGAATTTGATTGGATGACACCACCACTCAACAAAGCCCCCTCAGAGAAGGGGAAGTATGGGGTTCAGATCCCGAGCTGACCCCCCCTCCCCACGCCTCCACAGAAAATAAAACTTGCATTTTAAAGCTTCGTTCTCTTGAGTGAGTTTTCTCAGCTTTCTCCCGAACCCAACTTAGTTTTTAAGACAGGGTCTCTCATTGGGACCTGTGGCTCTCCTGGTTAAGATAGGCCATTTGTTTGCTCAGAGAGCCCCACAGACAGTCCTGTCTGCTGTCCCAACGATGGTGTTAAAGGCATTCTCCACCAAGTCTGCCAGTTTACCTGAGGGCTGGGGCATGGCACCTGGGAATTTGTGCACAGCCAGCATTTTAGGGCTGAACTCCCGCCCCAGGTGAAGCAAGGAGAGTTCTAAGGACTACCGAAGGTTATCCCTAGCCCTCTGAAATGGCATCCAAGGAAGAACTCCCTGTCCTACAGCTGAGATCCAGACCTTCTTGGAGGTGATGGGACTATGGGTTCCTGGAGAGATGGATGGAAGTCACTGAAAATCTGCCCAGTGGACCTTGACTTCTGCCTGCTAGGGTGCTGGGGGCAGTCTCACGGTAGTCCTTCCCACAGAGCTGCCTGAGGGTGAGTGTGGGAGTCGGGGCACACTGCAGGAGCCAGGGGCCCCACGGGCCATGCTGTGGAGTCTGTCCAGGGTCCAGGCACACAGGCTCTAGGACACCAAGTATAGCTTCCTTCTGTGTTTCTCTGGTGCTCTCTAATGGCAAAACTTCATCACTGCAAAGGAAAATTATTTAAAGGGCCCAGAACTCTTCTATAGAGCAGTTGAAAAGGGTAAATTTGGAGCAGAGACTCTACTTACAAGGAAACATCACAGAATTATTTATAATGGCTAAGAACTAGAAACTGTTATTTAAAAATGATGCCATGCACACAACAGATATATGAAAGAGATTTATTGGATGGAGGTGGAAAGGGAGAGAGGAAAAGGAAAGAGAGACATTGCGGGGGCGGGGGGCAGGGGGACAACACCCCAACAGAGAAACAGAGGGAGCAAGAGAAAGAGCTGGAGTGCAAGAGCGAAACAAGATGGCGGGTTGGTCCTCTCATAGCCTCTGCAATGGAACCACGCCTGCCAGATGCGTCTACCTGGCAGGTGACACAAAATGACATCATAGGTTACTAGCAACCCAAAAGCAGGCTGCCTAAATACTAACAGAAATGACCTGAGTGTTCTCAAAATGATAAAGACAGATCAGGACCATGGAGTACTCATCCGTGAGGCGCTGTAACGGACACTTTAAAATGTACCAGTGAGCAAGCAGTTCATACCTTGATCCCAGCTCTCCAAGGCAGGTGAGCTCTATGAGTTGAAGTTCGTGTGGTTCAGACCAGCCTGGGTGGCCTAGAACTAGGCTAACTTCAACTCATAGCCTGGGTTATGGTGTGAGACTCGGTTAAACACAACACCACCCCCGACAACACAGCAATTAGAAAAATGCAAAACAAATCCAACACAAACAAAATAAAAAGTGACAGACAGATCTTTACCCATTGTTCTGCAGGGATTCTAGGAGTGTTGGATTTTTAAATTTTTATTATTCTGAAAAGAAAGGGTCCCGTGTAGACTATTCTGGCCTTGAACTCACTGTGTAACAAACCTTGAACTCTCCCTCCTCATGCTTCCACCTCTCCAGCACTTTTTATTACAGGCCTGGCTTCTAAGGGCTTGTAATTGTTTTTTTGTTTTTTTGTTTTTTCCAATGGCTTTTTGAGACAGGGTTTCTCAGTCTCAAAACTCTGCTCTGACTCGTTTTGCCTTGGCTGTCTTGGACTCATTTTGTAAACCAGGCTGGCCTAGAACTCACAGCAAACCGCCTTGCCTCTGCCTCCTGAGTGCTGGGATTAAAGGCCTGAGACAGCTTGCCTGGACCATAATTGCTTTTGTGAAGTGAAAAAGGACAAGAAAAGAAAGGTGAGGATAAAAATATCTCCTTCAGTTCCTAGTCCTTAAGTGTTGGCTTATAACCATCTGTAACTACAATCCATGGGATCTGTCGCCCTTTTCTGGCCTCTGAGGGTACCAGGCAGGCACAGAAGTACATTTACACACAGGCAAAACACTCATACACATAAAATAAAAATAAAGTCTTTTTTTTTTTTTAAACTCGATCTAGACCCAGGGTTTCTCTGTGTAGCCCTGGCTGTCTGGAACTCACTTTGTAGCCCAGGATGGCCTTGAACCCACTGAGAGATCAAACTGCATTGGCTCCCTGAGTGCTGGGATTAGAGGCGTGTACCACCATGCCTGGCAATAAAGTCTTTTTAGAAAAGTATCTCCAACAAAATCTGGGAAAGAGCTTCAAGGTTCTGGCTGAGGGTGCAGCAGGTCCTAGGTTTAACTGGGGAACTGCACAAACAGCCTCCAACAAAGATGAAGAAAGGAATGGCAAAATAAGACAAAAAAACAAAAAGGATTTAAACTCACTTAAACTTACTTGTTGTCTTCTCCCAGACTCCCTCTTTCAGGAAGTCTCACTGGCCATGATTTATTTTTTTCTTTTTGGGCCATAAATTTATTTAATCTTCGGGCCTCAACCTCGTTGGGTTGGGATTACTAGTGTGTGCCACATGCCTAGGTGCCCTGTGAATTTTGTTTGCTTATTTATTTTGTGGTGCTGGGGATTGACCCCAGGATTTTTACATGCTAAGCAAGTGCTCTATGTCTGAGCTACACCCCCAATCCACTGGTACTCTTTTTTATTTTTATTTTTTGTCCTGGACTCACTGTGTAGACCAGGCTGGCCTCTAACTCACAGAAATCCACCTGCCTCTGCCTCTCTGAGTGCTGGGATTACAGGCATGAGCCACCATCAACTGCTGGTATTCTTTATAATGGCAAGAAAAGGAGAGGTAACTTGCATGTTTAGCTACTGAAAGCTGATTCAATTAATTAAGGTATGCATATATGTAAAGGACATTAAAAAACTTTTTATTGACTTTTTGTAAATTTCACATATGTCCCCCAATCCCAATCATCTCCCCATCCCTTCATATCTGCCCTCCACTCTTGCAACTCCCCCCAAGAAAAACAAAGAAAGAAACAAACACACCTTGTTGTGGAAACTGGTGTGTCTTGGTGTGTCAGGGTATACTCTTTTGACCAAACAGCTTTACTTGCAAATGTTCATTGCACTGAGTCACTGGTCTGGTTTGAGAACGCTGGTGTCTGCCACACCATCAATACTGCATCCTCGCCTGAACTCCTCTTGGATGTCCTCTTGTTGCCCTGTGTCAAGGAGATTCTTCGGGGCCAACCCCTTCATGCACTCCAGCAGTTCGTAGATGGGGTAGATGTTGGGGTGGGCCAGCTCAGAGCCCTGGATCTGGGCCTGGGCGGTAGCTGAGTTGGTCAGTCTGACAGCTCTCCCTGCCCGCATGCCACCAGGGCCAGCTCTCCCTGAGATGCCCACAGGGCTGGTGCATCCATGACCCTCCCCACCCCCACCCTACACACCATGGGCCAGCTCTACTGTCTGGTGCTACAACTCCTAAGGGGCTGGAGAGATGGCTCAGATGTTAAAACGTGGCTTACAACCAAACCAAACCAAAACAAAACAAAAAAGTGTGTAATTTATGTTCTTAAAACAACTAAAGTACCATGTGAGTGTTTAAAATGTTTATTAGTAAGTTGGAAAAGGTGAACAATAAAAGGACATGGACTTACTGTTTTTTAATGTTCATGTATGTGTAGAAATTTACCCAAAGTGACAATGGTCTTTTTATTGATTAATTTTTATTTTTTATGTGTACGGGTGTATGCCTTCATGTATGTCTGTGCACAGCTGCATGCCTGGTGCCTGTGGAGGCCAGAAGAAGGTATCGATCCCTTAGAACTGGAGTTACAGACGGTTGTGAGCCGCCATGTGGGGGCTGGAAATTGGACCCAGGGTTTCATGGCTATAGTCCAGCCTCCGGCAGCTATCTTTTGTCAGGTGGGGGACTCACTCTGATGAGCGTCACCTAGCCCTGCTCACCCCGGAATCTCAGCCTGTTTCTAATTTAGAGCACAGCGGGGAGGGGCAGGCACCGGGAGGAGGTTTCTGTTCGTGGCCAGTCTGAGGATGTGTGGCGGTTTAAATGTTTGGCCTGTGGGGAGTGGCACTCTTAGGGGAGTGGCCTTGTTGGAGTAGGTGTGGCCTTGTTAGAGGAAGTGTGTCACTGTGGGGTGGGCTTTGGGGTCTCCGAAGCTCAAGCTATGCCTCGTGTAGCACACAGACTCCTGCTGCCTGCAGATCAAGATGGAGAACTCTCGGCTCCTTCTCCAGCACGTCTGCCTGCATCCTGCCATGCTTCCCACCATGGTGATTATGGACTAAACCTCTAAACTGTAATCCAGCCCCCATTAAATGTTTTCCTTTTTAAGAGTTTCTGTGGTGGTCATGGTGTCTCTTCACAGCCATAAAACCCTAACTAAGACAGGCTGCAAACATCAAAGAGGAGAAAGCTGCAATTGTGAGTTTTTGTACACACTGGTGTCGTGGGCTGTGTCATAGCCACTTTTGGTGGCTGCTTTGAAATTCAAGTCTCAGCACGGAAGACAGGCTTTTACCAGGCCTTTTCCCTCGGAGTCGGGGAAGTATTTGCAAGTCCATTCGCCTTTTGTTTAGTGACACAGGCGGGAGAGCTTGTTAGAAATCACAACTCTACCTCACCTTCTTGTGATTTTAACCCCTTGTGTAAACTGTTTGTATAAATAAACAAGGCTGGCTGGCCTCGCCGCTTTTCGGGTACAGTGGGCATTCGTGCCAGGAGCAAGCGGCCAGAAGCCTCTCGGAACATAATATGTGTAGTATACATTATTAATTTCAATCCTCACTCCTGACTCAGAACCCCGTTCTGCTCTGCTGGTGGGCTCTGGCAGAATTGGCGCCCGAACGTGCGGCCTGAGATACAAGGATAAAGTGAAGGACACTGCTGGATTGTTTTCGAGCTCGAATTTATATTTGAAGGAGCGGTGAGTAAATCCAAGAATAAAGAATGGGACAAGGCAGTAGCCTAGTGTTTTTTGTATGGAACTTAATTAAAGGTAGTCTATATAAGAAACAGGGAACTGAGAAAGTTAAACTTTCAGGCTCAGAGAAAAAGAGGTTAGAAAGGTGTAATCCTTCAAGGCAAAATTATATTAGGCCGTCGGCTCCTTCAGAGGAGACATATTTCTCTCCTGACAACAGTAATTACTTGTCAGAAGAAGACCTTGCGGATGACTCAGATCCTGATGAGGTTTCAGAGATGGAGGACGAACCAGACCAGTATTATCCTGAGAGATACCCTCCAATTCAGGCTATGCATGTTAAAAAGCGTAAGCCTTGGCAAAAAGAAATTAAAAGATCAGAATGTGGCTTGAAAAAAATAAGCAGAAAAATTAAAGAATTAACTACTGGAGAAGGTGAGGCTCGATCCTTAACGCCATCAGTTGCAGGTTTGGGCCGCCCTCCTGGGACTGCTAAAATTGCAGTGACAAA